>APFE030982980.1:0-10015 GCA_000404065.3 Pinus taeda
TATGGCGAGGGTTTGGGAAGAGGTTCTGCTTGGGACTAAGAGTGGTGGAACTTCTGCTAAGTGGTGGAACTTTAGGTAAGATCCAATGATACCAATGGAATGAATATGGTGACAACAATGAAATAATTCTCGTAAATTTTGGGATTTTGTAACAACAATTGAATGATTTCATATTTTGCTATTAGTAAGGTTTTGTGTCACTCTTATTTTTCTTTTTTTTAACAATTGTGCCATTTTTTTAACTTAAGAGAGGATGATTTTCTAGAAATTATCTCTCCTTTCTAATCCATCCCATGGATTTGTTTCATTTTAAATAATGTGCTAGCCTAAGAGCCTAAGCTTTTAGAATAATTTGATTTTTGATGTTGCACATAAAATAAGTTGTGAAATATAATTGGCTTGCAAATCACCCATAATGGGAAATAGGGAATTACATAAACTTGGACATGACTATAAGCAAGGAATTACATCAACTTATTTGGATAAGACAATAAGTATAATTAGTACTCCAATAAACTCACTAACCACTTATCACTTAATCAAAAAAGAAAAAACCTTCACCACTCACCCAAGAAGCTTGCTTTTCTCCATCACTAGAGCTCAAGACTACAAATATGAAGATGCGTACAATGTAGCTAGCAATAAATGAAGAACTGGAGCCTGTTCCTTTGTAATCATATTCCATAACTAATAACTTAGTTGATAATCGTATGTGCTTACTTGATTGACTACATTCTTGATAAGAACAAGTAATGCTGAAGCTTTCTTATGGATTTAACATTGGTTGTTCAATTGATTGACAATATTCTTGATATGTAATAATTAATGTTGAAGATTACTTCTAGATTTAAAGAGGGTTGTTGAATTTCACTATTGCAGCTTCTTTTCTCTTAAATTTAATTTCTTCATTTTGTCCTTTCAAAAATCAATACACACCTAAAACTCAGAAAAACAACTTGCTAAAGAAACACAATTCATAGAGATTTAGATTTCAATACAAATAAGTACAATTTATAAACATATAATTTTAATATGTTTGATAAATTTATATTTGAAAAAATAAATAATTATAATTTAAATATTAAATATATATATAAATTCTCATGTTGAGAAATTTTCTAAATTAATTATATTTTAAATAACATATATAATTTATATAAAAAATTAAATGAGATATCTTTTAATATTAAAAATTCTAAGATTTCGTAACATTTCCTCTTAAGGTTATATATAAGTGTTATTTTTTGATAGGTAATTACATTATGAGCAGTTGTTTGTGCTACCATGCTTGAAATGCCCAAATAGAAGTACTTGAGCAACTCGCAAGTTCTAAGCTTTATTCTTACTTTATTTCAACAATTTGCTTCCATCTTTTGTCTCTTTGACTCTTCTGCGTTTTTCCGTAGTTGTATTCAACTTTTGGATTATTCTTACTCTATTTCAAAAATTTTCTTCCATTTTCTGTCTCTTTGACTCTTCTGTGTTTTTCAGTAGTTGTATTCAACCTTTTTTATTCCAACTTTGCCCTATCAAACGTCTTTGATTCGCATCTTCCTCTACAAAGGTTAGTGGTTAGGCATGGGCATGGATAAAGGCAATAAAAATCATTAAATGTGGTTATGATTAAATGCGGTTCTTTGTTGGCTGCCTTTAGAGGTTTCATTGTTGAAGAAATGCAGAGAAATGCTACCATTAGCGGTTTTCCCTGCATCAAGGTTTTAAGTGGTTAAATGTGGTTATTTGGTGGCTCCCTTATGCAGTTCGTTGTTGAAGAAGTGAAAATAACTATGAGGGTTTTCTTGCATCAAGGTTTAGGTTTTAACTGCTAAATGGTAAAATATTAAGATTTTATTTGATGTATTATTTATTTTAGGTATAATTGTTAATATTAAAATAAAGTTGATATAATATTATTGTTGTATTATTAATTTTTATTTTAATATTACAAAATTATTTTTAGTATTTAGTTATATTATTAATAATATAAGTAATTTTATTGGTATTAATGTTAATAATATTATTGTTCATGAGTTTTGGATAGACGGAAATTTGATGCTATGTTAAGGCACTCTTTGATGTGAAGTTAATAGTTTAATCCCCTGGCTCAATTAGGATGATATATTGGTAATGATGAAGACGTAGTCCTGCGAAGCTTACAAAGAAAACATTAATAATATTTGTAACTCCTTGATTGGGATGCTATTTTGGTTTATGACTTTTGTTAGGTCTTGCAAGACAACAATCACGCCTGTAATCAATAAAGTGATGATGTTGTAGCCATGCACCGAACAATTCCTCCAAGTGAGATATGTCTCAATTAATTTAGGTTCTGTGGAACATTCCCCTCGAAATCATCTTGATATACTTAAATTGGATCTCATGATCCCATTAATTCGTATGTCTCAGTCCCTTTATTTCCTCCTCCATTCCATCTTCCAGGAGGTAGGTGTTAACAAAAGCAGTGAAAACATTGTTTTCTCTTACAAAAATATCAGAAGCCAACGCTTTCGATTCAATGACTCTCATATATGAAATATGGTTACAGAAAGGGGTAGAGAGACGTGAAGGCCGAGGATGAGGGAGTTCACCCCACTCTGCCTAGCACGATGAAAATGTAGAATTGTTTGACCCCGATATACTAGCCTACATATGCATCATGGTGGCTTCCATGGAGGCTCAGTGTAGATGTTTAGGTGATGGTCATTGGGAAGTTCAAATTTTTTTAGTGCACCATCTTCAAACCTTGGAGGGCGCGAGGGAAAAGTAGAACGAAGTATGGAATAGGTGGGTATTTAATTCAACAATTCCCATCTGGCACTATGTAATCTACCGAGGGCTATAGGCATTGATTTCCCTCATGTTCCTCTAACTTTGGCAACCACTAACTCCATCAAAATCTCTGTTGATTTAATTCCTCACACCAACCTGGCTCCCCTCCTCTCGCTTATCCTCTAGTGTAAAAAGTGAAAGGAAAAGGCATTGTTGTCCAAGGATCATTTCCCAGCAAAAAACCTCAATAAAAGGCTCGTAATTAGTTGAACTCTCCCACAAGTGTAAACCGCACCACTAAAGCAGAACCTTTTGAGGAAGAGACCATTTCCTATCGCTGCTTTATCATCGAAGAAAACGTATAAAACGGTACACCTAGAAATGTTGGAGTAGGCGAAGAAGACCACAACAAAGCACAAAAACACCAAACAGTTCCAGAGGGAAGCAAACACATTGATGAGGTCTCCCAATATGCTTTATTTGAAAAAGTATTTCTTTAGATTATTATGTTGTTTAAGTTTCTATGGTCACACTAGTAGGTATCCTTTTTGCAGGGTCTTTGTTTAGTTTTATATGTCCTATCTAGATTTTTGTATGGCCCATGATTCCAACCATATATTTGCTCATACTAAAGGACCAACTGGTTTCCATTTCACAAGAGATGATGGATCCCTATCTCTTTTCAATCGAGAATTAGCACTTTGCATACTTCTCCTCATCTCAACTATAGCTTTGGAATTCTTCTCACAATGTACTCTATGTAAAATATTTTTGGTAATATAATGTTTCCTACTTGCCTACAAAAAAAAAACAATATTGTTAAAAATATAATATTAATAAAACACTTCTAATAATACCATTAGTAATATTAATAAATTTATCATTTTACATTAATAAATCAAATATATTATTAAAAAATTTAAGAATATTAACAACATTAATAATATTAAACAAAAATATTAGTAAACTTAATAATTCACTTATTGAGCCGAGAGGCTCATTGTACAACAAGTGTGAAGGCGATATGTAACTATGTCAATGTGTGTTCCTTTTAAAATGAAAACAAAATATTCTCTAAATAGAAAAACAATGTGAGCTATATTAAAAGGGAAAAAAGTACATGTTATCCTTGTTTAATTAGTTTTCCATATGAACGAATATAATTTCATGTGAACTAATTAGAATTAAAAAAAATGTGTGAGTAGTATGCTTAAACCTTACACTTTTTAAAAATATTTTAACACATAATTTAAAAAAAAAAACTATTTGAAGATCTACATTAACTAATTTTTGTTGACATCAACTTTATATATCACTATATATAGAAAAAAGTGTTAAAAGAAATTATTTGAATGTTGAATACAACAGAATATCCAATGTGGTTTACTAATAAAATATTTTAATATGAATTAAAAATATATTAATAACCAAGAAAACCATTTTAATCTGGCCTAATAAAATCACTCATTTCACATGTTATGTTTAAAATATTTTACATATTGTTTTAAAAAATAATGAATATCTTATAAATTTATTGAAAAAGATAGTTTTTTTTTTGGTTAAAACTTTTGAGGTGGTCTATGCGTTTTAAAGTTTAACACTTTTTTAGGCATATGCTTGTATGTCAAAATCTAACAAAGATTTTTGGGAATCACAAGTTTAAGTAATGTAATCTCTATAGCATTCAAAAATAAAATTTAAAGAATGAAAATTTACACATTATTTTTTGCACTCTAAACTAAGTTTGCATGTGAACTAATTTGATCCCTCGAAGCTCATGCTAGAACCCTACTTAAGATGGATCTATGCTGGTTTTATTATAATAATTTTTTATTAATGTTAAGCATAACATTAAAATTATTATTAGTATTGATGTTATTAACAACATTTAATAATGACATTAATATTACCAATAATACAATTATTATTAGCATTAACAATGCTAAGTTATTAACAATGATATATTAATTATAACATAAATACACTATTGATATGATTAATGTAATAATATTATTATACGTAACCTGTCATGTTATTATTACATCTAGTAATTCATTTTACTTTAATGTAATAATGTTTTTATACTATATAATGCTGTTGTTAATGTTATTAAATATATTAGTGGTATTATTAATATTACTATTATTTATAACATTTAGGTCATAGTGTTAACATTAATAATCATAATGTTGATGATGATATTGTTATCAATACATATAAGTAATGAGGAAGGAAATTAATACTAACAAACCATCATCATTATCACTAATATTAATAACAAGATTAACAATGTTCTGTTATTACTACTAATTTATTAATTATAACACGCACATATACACTTAATATTTTTAATATAATAATATTTATGTAAGGATCATATTGTTATTATTAATATTAATATCATTAACAATAATAATGTTAGTATAAATAAACTTAAAAGTGTTATATTTCCTTAATACCCAATAAATTTATTTGTAATTTTCCAAGGGTAAAAATCTAGAAATATAAACAACAAATGTTCTAGAAGCTTAAATCACACATGCACTGAGTTTTCTAACATCCACAACAAAAGATAAATTAGAAGACAAAGACGTCAATACATAAAAACACAGGATATACCTAGGACACCCCAACTCCGGGAAACCTGCAACGTTGTGTGTATTCTATTATTCTAATCTACCACAAAGGATTTTCATCTAAGAATTACAAGGCAAAAATTCCTAGTTTACAAGAAGTAAAATACTCATCCACTCTTTAGCTAAATCGATTCCCTTCGTGCCTATTGGATCTACAAAATTCCTGCACAAACCAACAATTTGATCCACACATGCAAGCACACTTTCTCTCTACTACATGCACGTGTGAATGGACCTTTGCATTTAGCTGTAGATGCTTGAATCTCACTCGATTTATTCTTCTCAAATGTTGAGGTCTACAATCTGCCAAAACCCTCACTCTTCCTTCGCTTCTCTTTCACACCTACTTGTGCTCAATTGAATTGCCACCAACTCCCATGCACCTATGTCACAACTATCTAATCTCACTTCTTAAGTCATGCCCTCATTTTCTAGTAAATGTTGTTGCTATATCAGACTTAAAATCTCTGCAAATGTTGCTATGTGGTCCTTCTTGTACCCTTTCGTCCACTTCTATCCTTTCATTCCACAAATGAAAGTTAGATGCATCATTAAATTGGTCTTCAGATATGAGACCCAGATATACAATACTGCCAAATTACATTGTTAAATACAAATCACACTAGTCAATTCAATGCACACTACTCAAAACCCTAACAACTAAATCGATGTGATAACTTGCTTGCTCTGAATCACATAATTTTCTCTTGAAGATAAAATATGTTCATGTTCCTCAATCAAAAACTAAGCTCTCATACCATGTTAGATTTCGCTAAAACTCGATGAACTAATTTGTAATTTTCTAGAGGAAAAAACCAAGAGATATAAACTACTGATATCATGGAAACTTAAATCACAAACACACTGAGCTTTATAACATGCATAATGGAAGATAAATCATAAGGCAAATGTGACAACACATAACACAAGATATACCCAGGGAACACCAACTCTCAGGAGAACCTGCAACATTATGTGTATTTTATTATTCTTCTGTAATAAAATTTTTTCTTTAGATAATGACAACAAGGGAAAAATTTCCAGTATGTCATAAGTGAAATACTCATCTATTCTCCAACTAAATCGATTCCCTTCCTATGCACTAGATTTGTGAAATTCCTACACAAACCAACAATTCAACCAACCTTAATCGTTTCTCTTGGAAAGAAATAAAAGCATCATTTTCAACCATATTCAATCATAGGCGTTATATTCAACATTCCAAAGTCAACAAGGGAATAGACGTTAATATAGTCATTAAATTTAATATGTAACCTAAATAACGATTTGTGTTTATGTGATTATAGATAATTGAAAACCATTCGAGACCTACAAAAGTGTTCTTCAGCCATGGCATTGGGAATAATTCCCTTGAGTCACTGGTCATAGCTTAAATGAGTGATTAACATAGTAGTTAAGCTACTCTTCGGTATTGTATTTAAATTTTTTACATCACGACAATGGAGTTTTTGTGAGATTTGCATCTTTTTTTTACATATGTACTATATAAGGTCAGACATTTGTAGTTACAATTTATTGGAATTTCAAAATAAGGCGTAATTAGAATCGTATTTTTCAAATTGTCATTTTATCATTTAATGTGTGTTGAAAATCAATGTACCATAAAATTTCTAGCTTTGATTGCGTGTTAATATTTTTTATTAATTTTATTAAATTCTGGTAAATAATTATATGAAAATGTAATTTTGAATTATTGAAACTGTATGATTTTAATTAAAGAGAAGTTTTTGAAACAAAATTTAAAATATAAAAGTTAATTATTTAAGTTTTAAAAATTACAACTTTATCTATTATTATATAACATTCTAATAATTTTCCAAATTTCTTCTCTATTTAATTATTAATTATAAGAAAAATAAATAATGATGGACCCTCTATTGGAAATTCACACATTAATCCTTCTCTTAATTATAGATTCCAAATAGATGATCGGTATTGAAAGATGTTGACATATTCTCGTAATGTCCTGTAGATGGATTCATGGATTTTCAAATAATAACTTCCTTGTATATCTAAATATTATGCTTAACCAATGTTTAAATTAAATATTAACTAAGTATAATGTAGATTAATGAAAATTAGATTTACATACATTGAAAAAATACCTTGTAAAAGGTACACATCTTTGTGACCTCACATTGAAAAAGGTGCATATGGTTATGAAAAGTTTGGCCATTTATCAAATGCCTATAAGTTGATGCACATTCCTCATTTCCCCATGGTAGTTCATTCACACTCTTCACTGTAATGTGTAGTAGAGTAACTACCTAGGGTTCCACCTTTGTTAGTCTCCTTGATGAAAGAAAAGATTTTCTTTATTCATCCACCTTAATGTTTTGTTTCATTTATGTATTTAATATGGTAGTTTTTTAATAAATGGTATTGTTTACTATACTATATTTTTATAAAGACTTACCATGATTAACAATTAATGAGAATTATGAAACACCTATTCTCATTCACCTCTACTCGTCCTGGCGTCATGGTTATTAGCGTGGTTCCTAGACTTCCAAAACACATCATTATCATCTCCTGGTAATAACTCAAAAAAATGAAAACCCATTCATGCCCCTTCATCAAAGCCCTGAATTCATTACTCTGTTTCAAATTCAATTCCTCTTTCACATATTCAGGTTCTTGGAGCATGATTTTAGATTTGGGTGGAGAACGCTAAGGTTTCTAGCATTGGAAACTCTAGCATTTATGGCTAGGGCTTGAGAAGTGGAGCAGTTGGTTAACTTCTCCATAAGAAAGCTTAAACATTATTGATACGGGCAGTACCCATAATTTTATTGATTGTAAGTTAGCCAATGAATTGAATTGCTTCCTATATCTAGCACCATAGTGTCAATTGATGGTTGCAAGTGGAGGAAGCATAAATTGCTCTGGGAAGTGCCATAATATCAAGCCATCCATGGGAGGATATGTATTGAGTAGCCCAATGCTTTCCATTCCAATGGGTGGTGCTGATGTTTTACTAGGAGTCCAATGGCTACAATCTTTGGGTACAATAGCTTTTAATTTTCAGGAACTTTTCTTGAAATTTTTTTGGGAAGGAAAGAAAGTTGAATTGAGAGGTATCGAATCAAAACCTGGAAAGATAATCAACTCTAACAACATGACAAAGCTTCTAAATAAAGAACAACGGGGTGTAATTTCACAATTATGTTTACTAGAGGATCCCACATAGAAATCATGTATTTCTCCATATCTCCAAAATGTTTTGGACAATCATTCCAAGGTATTTGAGACTCTCAGAGGCCTCTCACCTATTCGTGATCATGATCATGCTATTCATTCGATTCCACCAAGTGTTCCTCCAAACATCAGCCCTTACATATATCCATATTCCCAAAGGAGTAGGAACTCATTCAAAATTTGTAGAAGATTACAAGAACTTGACAAGGAAGGGAAAATCATATTGGAACCTGAAGCAGTCACAGAACCGAGAAATTGAAAACTACGAAATAGATCATTTTCAGAGTATCTCATCAAGTGGAAGAACTTACCCTCTGAAGATTCCACATGGGAGGACAAGAATTTATATAGAAGCATCAAGAACTACTCAAGCATTGAAGACAACATTTTTTCAAGGAAAGGGGCATGTTAGGTCTCTATACTACTAGTGTAACCCCTTATTGTTATTAGTACAACCCCCTTATTATATTGTTGTGCCCATGTAGTCCCCATACTGTTATTATTTTGCCCCATAGAAGCCCACTATTGTTATTATTGTGCGCTTACATTATTATTGTTATGTCGGCTTTGATTATATTATGACAACTTAGACACTTATATATAGAAAGGAGCTCTTTTCATTTGTACCATTCAAGAATTGTTTACTTGTATAATGTAAAGGAGGTTGCCCCCTCGAAGAGGCTGGATTCTATGACATTGATCTATCTTTTCTATCTTTTTGTGAACTAGTTTCATAACATTATATCTCATTTGCATATAAAGATTCACTTTAAATGGTTAAATATATTGTTAATGGGCTTACACATAGTTAGTTAAATAAAGAATATCAATTTAAGAGATAATTACATTAGCTCGTTAATAAAATAATATCAATTTAGAAGATAATTAGCTTAGCTTATCCCTTGATCATCCTTTGAAGCACATCCTAAGTGCATAGAAGCTCATATTGGAACTCATATCCCGTAACGACTTTTTATATAAGGCATGTTTTGTATTTTGCAATTTTATTTCTCACTCATGGTCTATTGGAACCTCATCTAGGACCAAAAGACTTTATGTTCTTCCCATAGTAATTTCTAAGGCCTTGAGAGCAATCACCACTATACAATTATATGAGCAATAATATTTCACTTAAAATATGAATATCCCTTTTAAAAATCCCATAAAATCCCATGAGATAACTCAAGACTCTACTAATGACTTATAAGTCTTAGAAACTTCACCTCAAGTTTATTTCCCAAATTTTCTTTGTTTTACCATAGTTAAAATCCCCAATCCCCAAAACTTGTCCCTCTTATGAAAAAACTCTTAAAAAAACACAATATTTTTAGAGATTAAATATCTTAAAAAAATTATATAAAATTTAACTTTTCTATCCTTCTACAAAAAAA
>APFE030982980.1:11907-24790 GCA_000404065.3 Pinus taeda
CGATGAAGGAGGAGAAGCACGATAAGCGAATGGAGCATTTAGGTGAACTGGGAGCAGTCGCTGCTGGAACGTTTGCACTGGTACTATATATATATATCTCTTATTCTGTAATTTTTAGTAAGTTGATAAACTAAATCAGCTTTATAGAGTTTACGTATACAATTATAGGATTACTAATTCTCTCACTGGGTATGCAGTACGAAAAACATAAAGCAAAGAAGGATCCAGAGAACGCGCACAGGCACAAGATTGAGGAGGAGATTGCAGCAACAGCTGCAGTGGGAGCTGGGGACTATGCCTTCCACGAGCATCACAAAAAGAAGGCAGCCAAAAAGGAAGTAAAAGATCACCATTTCTAGCCACCTGCGCCCCGTACCTTTGCTTTAAAACGGTTTTCATTCTTTCGCTGAAAAAGTCATCCGTCATGTTGACACTGGCTTCAGCTTCATTCCTTCATTGTATCTCTTTATGATCCTAATAAGCATTTTAACGTAAATACTTAATAGTATTGTGATGCTGTTATTGTTATTACTATTTGTATGGTGATTCTTAGTCCACCAACACCTCAATTCCAATTCCATACCTGCAAAATTGTCATAGCTTAAAAGAGTGATTTAACATACTAGTCAACCTAATTATACCACTGGGAATGAAAGATACCTCTTAATATCCTTCGACTTTAGAAAAATTGTTTTTCTTGTGTATCTAAATGCACTTATAATTAAAAACCAATTATAAACCGAATGTGTCTTTTATAATTGACTATACATGTATAATGATGAAAATTAGATTCCACTACTTCAAAAAAAAATACTTTATAAAAAGTACATATTTTCAAAACTTGATTTTGCAAATGGATTTATAAAATGCTTGGCCATTTATCAAATGCCTAGATGTTCATTCACATTCCCCACTTCCCCATGACAAGTGGCTTAGCTGTTATGAATGTGGACTACTGAAATGCCCTCTCATTCTCATTCTCATTCTCCTCCACTCTTGGAATAAAAAAATCCAAACAATCTGATACCCCATTTATGCCCCATCATCAAAGCCCTTAATTCACTAATCTATTTCAACTTCAATTCTTCAATTCTTCCTTTAGATGTTTGGCTTCTTGGAGTAAGATTTGTGTAGAGAATATTAGGGTTTTTAGACCGGGTAACTTTAGCATTTATGGTGAGGGTTTGGGAAGAGCTTCTACTTGGGACTAAGAGTGGTGGAACTTCCGCTAAGTGGTGGAACTTTCGGTAAGATCCAGTGATACCAATGGAATGATTATGGTGACAACAATAAAAAAATTATCGTAAATTTTGGGATTCTGTAACAACAATTGAATGATTTCAGATTGTGCTATTGGTAAGGTTTTATGTCATCCTTCATTTTTTATTTTTATTTTTAACAATTGTGCCATTTTTATAACTTAAGAAAGGATGATTTTCTAGAAATTATCTCTCCATTCTAATCCGTCCCATGGATTTGTTTCATTTTAAATAATGTGTTAGCCTAAGAGCCTAAGCTTTTAGAATAATTTGATTTTTGATGTTACACATAAAATAAGTTGTGAAATATAATTGGCTTGCAAATCACCCACAATTGGAAATAGGGAATTACATCAACCTGGACGTGACTAGAAGCAAGGAATTGCATCAACTTATTTGGATAAGACAATAAGTATAATTAGTACTCCAATAAACTCACTAACCACTTATCACTTAATCAAAAAAATAAACCTTCACCACTCATCCAAGAAGCTTGCTTTTTGCATCACTAGAGCTCAAGACTACAAATATCAAGATGCGTACAATGTATCTAGCAATAAATGAAGAACTGGATCCCGTTCCTTTGGAATCATATTCCATAACTAATAACTTAGTTGATAATCATATGTGCTTACTTGATTGACTATATTCTTGATAAGAAATAATTCCTTTGGAATCATATTCCATAACTAATAACTTAGTTGATAATTGTATGTGCTTACTTGATTGACTATATTCTTGACAGGAAATAAGTAATGTTGAAGCTTGCTTATGAATGTTTTTTTCTTAAATATTTTTTTCTTCATATTGAGCATCTTGATTTACTAATATGCTTCCTTGTATAATAAGTAATTCACTAATTCACTAATTGACTAATATGCTTATTTTAAAGTTTAGCACTTTTTTAGGTATATGTTTGTTTGTCAAAATCTAACAAAGATTTTTTTGGAATCACAAGTTTAAGTAATGTAATTTCTATAGCATTAAAAAAAAAAAATTAAACAATGAAAAATTACACATTATTTTTTGCACTCCAAACTGAGTTTGCAAGTGAACAAATTTGATCCCTCGAAGCTCACGTTAGATCCCTACTTATGATGGATCTATGTTGCTGTATTTAAAATAATTTTTTATTAATGTTAAGCATAACATTAGAATTATTAGTAGTATTGATGTTAAGCATAACATTTAATAATGACAATAATATTACCAATAATACAATTACTATTAGCATTAACAATGTTAAGTTATTAACAATGATACATTAATTATAGCATAAATACACTATTGATATGATTAATGTAATAATATTATTATATGTAACATGTTATTATAACATGTAATAATTCATTTTAATTTAATGTAATAATGTTTTTATACTATTATAATGTTGTTGTTAAAGTTATTAAATATATTAGTGGTATTATTAATATTACTATTATTAATAACATTTAGGTCATAGTATTAACATTAATAATAATAATGTTAAAGATAATATTGTTATCAATACATATAAGTAATGAGGAAGTAAATTAATACTAACAAACCATCATCATTATCACTCATATTAATAATAAGATTAACAATGTTCTATTATTAATATTATTTTATTAATTATAACACACACATACACTTAATATTTTTAATATAATAATATTTGTGTAAGGATCATATTGTTATTATTAATGTTAATATCATTAACAATAATAATGTTAGTATAAATAAACTTAAAAGTGTTATATTTTCTTAATATCCAACAAATTTATTTGTAATTTTCCAAGGGTAAAAATCTAGAAATATAAACAACAAATGTTCTAGAAACTTAAGTCACAAATGCACTGAGTTTTCTAACATGCACAAGAAAAGATAAATTAGAACACAAACACATCAATACATAAAAATACAGGATATACCTAGGACACCCAACTCCGGGAAACCTGCAACGTTGTGTGTATTCTAGTATTCTAATCTGCAGCAAAGGATTTTCATCTAAGAATTACAAGGGAAAAATTCCTAGTTTACCAGAAGTAAAATACTCGTCCACTCTTTAGCTAAATCAATTCCCTTCGTGGCTATTGGATGTACAAAATTCTTAAACAAACCAACAATTTGATCCACACATGCAAGCACACTTTCTCTCTCCTACATGAACATGTGAATGGACCTTTGCAGTTAGGTGTGGATGCTCGAATCTCACTCGATTTATTCTTTTCAAATGTTGAGGTCTACAATCTGCCAAAACTCTCGCTCTTCCTTCGCTTCGCTTTCACACCTACTTGTGCTCAACTGAATTGCACCAACTCCCATGCACCTATGTCACAACTCTCTAATCTCACTGCCTGATTCACACCCTCATTTTCTAGTAAATTTTGTGGTTGTATCAAACATAAAATCTCTGCAAAGGTTGCTATGTGGTCCTTCTTCTACCCTTTCTTTCTCTTATTGAATTTAGTAGTATAATTCCCAAACTAGTGGCACGAGAAATACTTGATGTTGTTGTGATATTTGTTCTTATTCTCTCCCTTGGAACCCAACTCCCCACCAACATTACTCTTTTTATCCTTATACTTGGTCCCTCTCCGGCCTAAAGTGAAAATTTCTTGATCTTCCTTCCTTTTAACATGAGATGCAACTTGATTTTATCTACAAACCTCCCCTTGGAAATAGTAAACCCACAAATTTTTCCAATCTAGAAAGTTTTCTCAAGCACATATCTCAAATGTGAAGGCCTCCCATGATTTGGTGAAACCCAAAACAACAAAATTCACTAGTTCCATTTCTTGAACTGCCTCACCCCCATTAGACAACTTTTCCCTTACTTTGGGAAACTTGTTAAGGCAAGCAACCACTAAATCTAACTTAGACATTTTAATTCTCTTGAGCTTTTCATTCATTACCAGCTTTCTGGCCTCACTTGAACCTTTATAAAGAATTATTATTATAGTCCACATTTATTTGGATTTCTTCTTCCCAATTAGGTGAGGAATAATGTGGTCTTTGAATCCTTCAAGGATAGTAATTTTTTCCTCAGAATCCATTTCATTATGCTGAGCCAACTACTGAGGATCTATGTGTGTGGTTGGGATATTATCAACAAAATACCAAGCCCCTTATTCCTGCAACACCACTTCTATCCTTTCATTCCACAAATGAAAGTTAGATGCATCATTAAATTGGTCTTCAAATATGAGACCCAGATATGCCATACTACCAAATTACATTGTTAAATACAAATCACACTAGTAGATTCAATGCACACTACTCAAAACCCTAACAACTAAATCGATATGATAACTTGCTTCCTATGAATCACATAATTTTCTCTTGAAGATGAAATATGTTCATGTTCCTCAATCAAAAACTAAGCTCTCATACCATTTTAGATTTCCTTAAAACTCGGTCAACTCATTTGTAATTTTCTAGAGGAAAAAACCAAGAGATATAAACCAGTGATATCATGGAAACTTAAATCACAAACACACTGAGCTTTGTAACATGCATAATGGAAGATAAATCATAAGACAAATGTGACAACACATAAC
The DNA here is from genome assembly GCA_000404065.3 of Pinus taeda. NCBI lineage: Eukaryota > Viridiplantae > Streptophyta > Pinopsida > Pinales > Pinaceae > Pinus > Pinus taeda. The sequence goes on from APFE030982980.1 coordinate 16,709, forward strand.
ACAAGATATACCCAGGGAACACCAACTCTTGGGAGAACCTGCAACATTGTGTGTATTTTATTATTCTTCCGCAATAAAAAATTTTCTTTAGATAATTACAACAAGGGAAAAATTTCGAGTATGTCATAAGTGAAATACTCATCTACTCTCCAGCTAAATCGATTCCCTTCCTATGCACTAGATCTGTGAAATTCCTACACAAACCAACAATTCAACCAACCTTAGTCGTTTCTCTTGGAAAGAAATAAAAGCATCATTTTCAACCATATTCAATCATAGGCATTATATTCAACATTCCAAAGTCAACAAGGGAATAGATATTAATATAGTCATTAAAGTTAATATATAAGCTAAATAACGATTTGTGTTTATGTGATTATAGATAATTGAAAACAATTCTAGACCTACAAAAGTGTTCTTCAGCCATGGCATTGGGAATAACTCCCTTGAGTTACTGGTCATATCTTAAATGAGTGATTTAACATAGTAGTTAAGCTACTCTTCAGTATTGTATTTAAATTTTTTACACCATGACAATGGAGTGTTTGTGAGCTTTGCATCGTTTGTTTACATATGTACTATATAAGGTCAGACATTTGTAATTACAATTTATTGGAATTTCAAAATAAGGCGTAATTAGAATCGTATTTTTCAAATTGTCATTTTATCATTTAATGTGTGTTGAAAATCAATGTACCATAAAATTTCTAGCTTTGATTGCGTGTTAATATTTTTTATTAATTTTATTAAATTCTGGTAAATAATTATATGAAAATGTAATTTTGAATTATTGAAACTGTATGATTTTAATTAAAGAGAAGTTTTTGAAACAAAATTTAAAATATAAAAGTTAATTATTTAAGTTTTAAAAATTACAACTTTATCTATTATTATATAACAACATTCTAATAATTTTCCAAATTTCTTCTCTATTTAATTATTAATTATAAGAAAAATAAATAATGATGGACCCTCTATTGGAAATTCACACATTAATCCTTTTCTTAATTATAGATTCCAATTATATGATTGGTATTGAAAGATGTTGACATATTCTCGTAATGTCCTATAGATGGATTCAGGGATTTTCAAATAATAACTTCCTTGTATATCTAAATATTATGCTTAAGCAATGTTTAAATGAAATATTAACTAAGTATAATGTAGATTAATGAAAATTAGATTTACATACATTGAAAAAAATACCTTGTAAAAGGTACATATCTTTGTAACCTGACATTGGAAAAGGTGCATATGGTTATGAAATGTTTGGCCATTTATCAAATGCCTATAAGTTCATGCACATTCCTCATTTCCCCGTGGTAGCTCATTCACACTCTTCACTGTAGTGCGTAGTAGAGTAACTACCTAGGGTTCCACCTTTGTTAGTCTCCTTGATGAAAGAGAAGATTTTCTTTATTCATCCACCTTAATGTTTTGTTGCATCTATGTATTTAATATGGTAGTTTTTTAATAAAGGGTATTTTTTACTATACTATATTTTTATAAAAACTTACGATGATTAACAATTAATGAGAATTATGAAACACCTATTCTCATTCACCTTTACTCGTCCTGGTGTCATGGTTATTAGCATGGTTCCTGGACTTCCAAAACACACTCATATTAGCATTCTCATCCATTGGTAGCATAAACAAATCCAAAAAAATTGAAAACCTATTCATGCCCCTTCATCAAAGCCTGAATTCATTACTCTGTTTCAAATTCAATTCCTCTTTCACATATTCAGGTTCTTGGAGCATGATTTTAGATTTGGGTGGAGAACATTAAGGTTTCTAGCATTGGAAACTCTAGCATTTATGGCTAGGGCTTGAGAAGTGGAGCAGTTGGTTAACTTCTCCTTGGGACTAAGCAATTAAACTTCTGCTTTACACTGAGTAGTGAAGCGCCAATGCTAGGTTCTAGTCAAAACAATTGAATGATTTTGGTAAATTTTGGGATTCTGTCACAACAATGTAATGATTTCATATTCTTCTATTAGTAAGTTTTTTTGTCATTCTTTTATTAAATTCTCGTTAACAATTGTGCCCTTCTTTTAACTTAGGCAAGGATACTTTTCTATAAATTATCTATCCATTCTAATCCATACTACAGATTTGTTTCATTTTATATAATGTGTTACATCGGAGATGTGAGAATTAGATTCTATAATAACTTGATTTTTGTTGTTCCAAATAATATGTATTATGAAATCTCTCATGATTGGAAGCAAGGAATTGCATCAACCTCTTTGGACGTGAGTGAAAGCAAGGAAATAGATCAACTTATTTTGAAATGACAATAAGTATAATCAGTACACCAAAGTATCTCACATGACACTTATCGCTTAATGAAAAAAATAAAACCAAGCATCAATGTTTTTGGCTCATCCAAAAATCATGGTTTTTGACATCACCAAAGTTCATGACTTCATATACGAAGATGAATACAACTTAGCAAGAAATACATGTAGAATTTGTTCATGATAACCGTCTTCGAGCTTATCCCTTTGTAACCATATTATATAGCTAAATTTATAATTGTATGTGGTTACTTGATCGACTATATTCTTGAACCTTCCATGTGTATTTAAACATTGACTGTTGAGTTTCACCATTACAACCTCTTTTTTCATAAATTGAATTTATCCACTCTCTCAACCATTTTAACAAATTTAACAATGTATCTATCCATGAGAAAACATACAGCTTATTCTTGTTTCATGTGAAACATCTATTTATTTCCAAAGGAAACTAACTAAATCTTGCATGGAAATATAAACACATTTATTTTCCAAGAGATCAAACACATAACAATTATTATTTCATGCATGAACAAAAACACTTTCCTCTTACCAAAATATCTAGCCCAATAACTATACAAAATCTTCTCCCAAAAAAAAACTAATACCATAGCTAATCCTTTTAGTGGTGCAAACGCATATTATTCTTCCCAAAATAAGCCTAATACAATCAATATTATGTGATTGCTACTTCCGTTTCACCGGAAATCAAATACCAAAACTATATTTTTCAATGCATGCAAGTGTATACCTAAAGATTCCTCCAAAAGAATATTAACACAATAAAGAATATATTTACCAATTTCAAGGATATAATTCCATAATATATACAAGGACGTGCTTTTATTTTCTCTTCTTTTTGAAGAGTTCTAAAAAAAAAAAAAAAAATACTTCACTGTATACAAATATATATATTTATTTTCCAAGGATTATTAGTTTTCCAAAAGTTAGATAACTCACTAGCTAATATGCATGCAATACAAAATGTTTTCCTATCATTTCACACATCAAACAAATTTGCCATATTTCATCAAGAAATAGCATGAATAACAAATCATTCTCAAATAAAACAACACATGGTATTTTATGCAAAGGTTTTATGTGAACTCTCTCTCAAAAATGTTACTCAAATATTCATCTTGAGTAGATCAAATATACTAGGTATTATTCATATGCACATAAGCACATATTTGCTTTAAGAGTCCAATATTTCTCTTTAAAAATTTAATGCATATGTGCCATGAGAACATCCTTGATAATATTTTAAATGAAATAATTTAATTCCTTTTCAAGAATTACTAACATAATTATTATATTTTTGTGCATGTGAATAACTCACTTCTTTTCAATAAATATCAACATAATTGTTCTATTTTTGTGCATGTGAATAACCTATTTATTTTTAAGAAATATAAAACTCAACAGTTATTTATTTTTTCATGAAATTAATTTAATTCTTTTCAAGAAAATTAACGCAATATCTATCTCTGTATGTACATAACAACTATTCTTATTGTGCTGACAAATCAAATGACAACACTGTTTTTAATGTTTTAGTCATTAAATTTGGGAGTGGTTTACGAACAACTGGAAGAGAATTTTTGAAAACCAAACATAATTTTTGTTGGAAATGGGTGCATTAGAGAAACCCTCTCTAAGTTTTTACACAGGTGTCACGGTTAGGAATATTCAAATGAATCTTTGAAGGCCATTTTTCCAGATGTAAATATTACATAATATTTCTATTTTTTCTATAAACTTTTGACACCATTTTCTAGAGGCTGGAAATGAATTTTCAAATATGAAATATGTGTCTGGCGAGAAAGGTCTCATTTACAAAAACATCTTTCTGTTTTTACACACCTATCAAAATCTCGGATATATGAAGACATATTTGGACCCTATTTTCTAATAAATCATGCAATTCACACAATTATTTATCCACAAAAATATTTTAAGAATTCAATGCACATGAAATATTTTAAGAATTGAATGACAAATACACTTACTCCTACATGCATGGAAGTCCATGGATGTTTCCCCAAGAAAAGAATCTCGACTCTTTATCATATGAATTTTTTTCAAGGAAATAAATTTGATTCTTATTTCTTCATGCACCATATGCAAACACAGTAATCTTCAAATAACATAGTTACTTGTCTTTTAATGCATGCTTGGAATCCCATTTTAACAGTTGAATGATAAAAACACTTACTCCTACATGCATGGAATTCCATGGATGTTTTCCCAAGAAAATAATCTCGACTCTTTATCATATGAATTTTTTTCAAGTAAATAAATTTGATCCTTATTTCTTCATGCACCATACACAAACACAACGATTTTCAAATAACATAGTTACTTGTCTTTTAATGCATGCATGGAATCCATCCTTATTCTCTCTTGGCTTCATTCTACATTTATTATGTCATTAGTTCTCATATTTTCCCACAGGCTTACAATAAGTAGAATTGAGAAAATGCAATAGCTTTTCTAAATTCTAAAAGAATTCCATAGATCAAATCACTTCATAAATCAAATTTTTCGTAAATCCTAAAATCACTCCATAAATTATCCATAAGTTATTGTAAATATTTTGTTAATAAAAGAAATTATTATTTGAGGTAATTATGCACTCAGAAAAGAGACTCGAGATAAGATTGTCAATTCTTCACGATCAGAATCTTTAAAGATTCTAGATAAGATTAAGTGTGGGAGGTAAATTCCCTTAGAAACAGCTTAGCTAGAGAAAAATTCTAAGACTGGTTTCGTTTAAAGTATCATGGGTGAGAAAGGTCGGCTTTAAAAGTAAAAGCCTAGGAAAGAAAGCATTAAATCTTACGAAAGAGGGACGCCTCAGAATTGGAAACATTATCATGAAGAAGGGAATAAATAACCATTGAGGAGATCAACAAGAGGCTTTATATTATGCGAAAACAATCAAGCTCAGGGGAGAGCTGGAGGTAGTTAGTGGTTGGGAGGACAATGTCTCCCGGTGCAAGTTTCTGTGCAGCTAATTTCTTAAAGTCTCTGATTTGGTTTACGATGATTTTAGATATAAATTAACTATTGTATATTACTATGTTGCACATAATTATATATTAATAGTTTTAGTTTCCAATGCTGATGATGGATGGAAATTTACTTGTTGTACATTAACATTTTGTGTATGAATATATGTTAATGACTATAGATTGATATGCTGGTTATTGATTAAAACAAATTACTTTAGATTAAAATGTCGATGTGATTGTAGATCAGGTACTGTAGAGCAACACCACTTTCGCCCCATCCCCTCATCTAATATAATATGCTCAACATTCTAAGTATCGCAAGATGTTAAAAGTCAATATTTGCATTCACTACCATCTCATTGTGATCTAATTCAATTTTGATTTAATTATTTTAAGGGTATAAAAGTGATTTTTGAATTTCCTTCCAATTTGTTGTAATTGAAATTTTAGAAAGGATGTCTCAGAAGAAGCATGAGCTTGGTCATCATTTCGACCATCGAAGAAGCAAGAGTGTACTTTAGAGGCGACAATATACAAGAAGGCGATGGAGGAGGAGAAGCATCATAAGTGAATTGAGCATTCAGGGGAATTGGGAGGATTCGATGCCAATATGTTTCCACTGGTATCTCTTATTCTTTAATTTCAAATTTAATGGTGATGAGGTCAAACTTTTTCTAAAATTTAAAATGTATGAATCGATCTGTAAAATTTGAATTATCCTAATTTGCACAGGGTTGATAAACAAGGCCAACCAAAAAGATATATTTATTAGAAATATAACGCTATAACTACTATTATTGAAGTACTAGTTATGTCATTTTGTACGCAGTAGAAGAAATACAGAGAAAAGAAGGATACAAAGAATGCCCACAGGGACAAGATTGAAGACGAGATTAGCTGGGGGCTTCACCTTCCATGAGAATCAAAGAACAAGGAAACTTGAAAAGAAGTAAAAGATCTTGACCTGTGACAAATAACTATTCTTTCTAAATAGTTTTCATTCTTTCACCAAAAACATCGTCGATCTTCCTGATATTGCATTCAAATTTACTTGTTTGTTGTATCACTTTATCTTCCTCATAAGCATTTTGATGTGAATATTTAATAATATTGTGTTTCTTTTAGTAGTCTTTGTATTGAGCATCTTGATTTCAGTAGCACCATGTAAAATTTTAGAATATTTGGATTTAAAATGTAAACTGTGGATAAGCTAAATAACATATCAAAATTATGTTTTTGTTCATTTCATGGGAATAATCACATAGTTTAAATGAGTAATTTATCATATTAATTAAGGACGTATGTGTGTATATTTTGGAATAAGGTTTCTAGAATTTCAATTTGATTATCAATACAATTTAATTTAATTAGAAATAATTATTAAGTGAATGTTAGAGGCTTAATCTCAATTGAATATTCTAAAATATTTTTAGTGATATCAATAAATCAAAAGTTTAGATTTATTTTCAAAGTATTTATTTCATTTTTTGTTATTTTAATTAAATTAATTAACTAGAAAAAAAACATATGAATAAATGCCACATAGTTTATTAGGTATGTCCTATTGATAAGCCATGGTATTTTGACAAAGCCTATTTATATATTAAGAATCTCCATAGTAAAGTGACACTGAATCTGGATGGGAAGAATGGTGTGACATGGTTTTTTAAATGTATATATTTGAATTTGTTAAATAGAGGCCCAAGTGCTCCAACTCTCTACATTGTTCGTCAATGATAAAATGAAAAATGCTTTTAAATTTGTCGAATAATGTAAAGGGTAAAAGCAATATGAAGAGGGTAATGGATCTTTCTAGCAATGTTAAGTCCATATATTAAGGTTTTTAATGTTAATAGATAAATGCAGAGATGGAAAAAGCATAGAAAAAATGAAAAAAGAACTATGCTCAGAGCAATTGTGAGAACAAAATATTGAAGAAAAAACATTCATAGAGAATTGCACCTCCTATATGAAGTGAAGAGGACAACTTCCTCAAAATTCATCACCGTCAATGATCACCAACCAAACGACAAGTGTTTCTGGTACATTATGTCATACACATAGGGACAATCGATTAGGTTGTCATGACTGACAGAGGGAGAGATGAGTAGGGTTAGTAAAATGCTCAGCTTTGATAAAGTGGTCAAAGCTAACAAGCGAGAATGAACGAGGAATTACTAAGGAGGGAATATGAGCATAGAATTTGTGTTGTGATGCTATGTTACGAAGATTTTGGTATGTCTTCCAAGCCTTTATATCCTAAGGTTTTTTTTATTCTAACTATTCATATTTCCCTTATTTACATATTTTCAAAATATTCACCAAATCCCTAAGGATTAGGTGTCTAAAATACTTAATTTCTTTAGCTAATTTACATGAAAAATAATTAGATTATATATATGGCTAAAAAATCAATGTTAAAGAAAAATAAAAGATTAGCAATTTTTTGTTTAAATTTTTATTTAGGAAAAACCATAATTTCAATAATAATAATTTAATTGCAAACATGAAACAAATATCAAAATACAAATTAAAAATAAATCAATAAAATTACAAATTAAAGAAAAGAAATACTTATTTTTTTTAATAGTTAAAGAAAATAAATACTTATTTTGATCTACATGGTGTACCATTGTTACAAAAGGTATGTATTGCATCTTCATATTTAGAAGAAGATCAAATTTTATAGTATAAAGGGCTTTGTTCTCATAAACCACTTGTTACGTGGTCAATTTTCATGGAGGAAATTATAGCACATTATGAGGA
>APFE030982981.1:0-15341 GCA_000404065.3 Pinus taeda
CCAGCAAAGCCAAGAAGGGAAAAATGACTAGCTTCCTCCATTCAGTGTTATGGCATGCCTAGCGGGATGTAAAATTGACACTGATGAGACACCTAACCATGCATATGCAAAGAGCAATTGATCACTGATGGAGGGCTTAAGACCGACACTAACAGGAACATTCACTGAATATTTCATATGGAATAATACTTGCTAAGGTTTTCCAAATGGGGTAGCAAGCTAAGTAGGCTTGATTGTGGGGAAAACGTCACAGTTAATCGCATTATAGCTAGAGTAGTCTTGGGATGGATGACCTCCTAGGTAAGTCCTAGTTATTGGGTCCAAGCTCTAGAGGTGATGGTTGATGCTATGTCATTTATTTCACTAGTATAAATCCCACTCCTTCGTTATGAGCATCACCCGATGTAATGAATGTTAAGTGGATTGTTGAAAATCATGAGAAATTTGGTGATTTGAGACCGATACTCATGCATATGGTCATATTTTAATGACTTACTCTATGTATTTAATATCAAAAATGATATCTAATATGTTACACTATGAAATCCCCATACTTCTATGAAAAAGAGTGATGGAAGCTTTGGATAAATAGTTCATATGGCATTATATTTGTTAAAGTTTGTTGCAAATGGGGTAGCAAGCTAGGTTGTGTTGATTGTGGGGAAAGCTCCACAGTTAATCATGCTTGAGTCATAGGATTCTTGGGAGAGTGACCTCCTAGGAAGTCCCAATTATCAAGTGCAAGTGTTAGAGGTGATGATTGATGTTGTGTGATTTTTGCTAGTATCATTCCCATTTATTCACCCTTGTGAGCATCACCTAATGCAATGAACATTATGTTGACTATTCAAACTCATGAGAAATTTGGTTAGTTGAGACTAAAATTTATGGATATAGTCATATTTTAATGACTTAATCTATGTTGTTAATCCTAAAAATGATATCTAATATGTCACATTGTGAAAGCCCCATGCTTAAATGAAAAAGAGTGAAGGGAGATATGACTAAATAGTTCATATGACATACTACTTTCTATGTTTGGAAAATGGGGTAGCAATCTAAGTGGGCTTGATTGTGGAGAAAACTCCATAGATAAGTGTTCTTGAGCTAGAGGAGTCTTGGGATGGATAAACTCCTAGGAATTCTTGGTTACTAGGTGCAAGCCCTGGAGGTGATGATTGATGCTATGCAATTTATTTCCCTAGTATCAGTCCCACTTCTTCACCCCTGTAAGCATCACCTAATGTAATGAATGTTATGTGGATTATTCAAAATCATGAGAAATTTTGTTAGTCCAAGATAAGTGGAAATTATTATGGGTAAAATTTCACAATTAAGCGTGGTTAAGCTCAAGAAGTCTTTGGGATGGGTGACCTACTAGGAAATCATGGTTACCATGTGTAAGCCTCAGAGGTGATTATTGATTATATGTGATTTATTTCGGTAGGATTAATCCCACTTCTTCACCCATGTGAGCATCACAATGAATTCTATGTGGACTATTCAAAATAATGATGAATTTAGTCATTTAATACTAATACTCATGGATATGGTCATAGTTTAATGACTTACTCTACACATTTATTCTTTGTTTCACTGTGAAAGCACCATGCTTAAGTGAAAAATGAGTGAAGGGAGCTATGACTAAATAATAAGGGACACCTCCTCATAACAGACTTAATGTACTTTATTTTTTGTTACAATCAATGATAGGCATGAGCATCAAGGTACAAGAGGGAAAACATCAACAGCTAGCACATCATGGGTTGATCAAACTCATCCTCGAAGATGCTCTACACAATTTAAGAATCCCTATTGCATGGTCAACATTTGCAGACATGCAGGAAGAAGGAGCAATTCGAGCCGTTGAGTATGACAAAAGCCCTACTGCTAGTGAGGGAGCAGAAGAAACAGAGGATGAAAAAGAAGAAGAAACAGAGGATGACAAAGAAGAAGAAGAAATAGAGGATGAAAAAGAAGAAGACGCAGAGGATGAAAAAGAGAAAGAAATAGAGAATGGAAAAGAAGAAGATAAGAGGATGAAGAAGAATATGAAAAAGAGGATGAAGTATAGGAGGATGAACAAAATTCCGAAACACAGAGCAGGGGAAAAGAAGAATCACCAAGGGTGTCTCCAGAGCCTATAAAGAAGGAGGCAGTAGCTGCTCTAACTTCCCTAAGTACACATGTGAAATCAAAAATAAAGAGACAGAGGAAAACTCCACTTTACTTTAGGACAAGGAAAATCACCAAGATTAGAAAAGGGAGACCTCAAACCCCTACCAAAACTCCAATTGTGATAGAGGACTCACCAAAACAGCAAGAGAAAGTAGTCTCTCTATGGAAGAAGGAAGGAGAAGGAACATCAAAACAAGCCTCTCCCAAGTCACTGATCACCTATGTTAGGAGACCTGTCACAAAGTCAGCCTCAACAAAAGGAAAAGGTCTCCTACAGGCAACACAGTCAGACCTATAGGAAGCAGAAACAATCCTATAGGAAACCTTGTCAAACCTACAGGAAACACAGAAAAAAGAGAAGGAAAGGCTGCAAGGGAAAAGGGAAGGAAAAGAGGAAGGAATTACTCAAGAAAAAATAGAGGAATAGGCCCAGGAGCTGAAGGATCCTATCGCATAGCCAAACCTCAGCTCCTACTACAGATTCATTGAAGGGGTAGGGTGATACCAATTTTTTTTTTCATCCCTCTATTCTTTGAACTTTAAAAAGAGAAAGCAAGGACACATAGGTGGATGAAAATTTCTAAATCAAAAGGGGTAGAGGATGTAGGCCACATGGAAGAGAAGCTGCAAGAAATGGGAAGAGAATTAAGTAGCATAAGAGAAAGGGAAACAATAATGAAATTGCAGTTAGAGGTTGTGAATGCATGGCTAAGAAAGAACTACATGTTACAGATCAATTTTGGCACATCACTCCCATCATTCAGATTAGTACCATTAGGGCCCATCAAACCCTAATTCAATTGCTACATGCCCTAGACAAGTCACCATTTTGAATGCCTCCTTCCCTGAGAGTTTCTTGGCCTAAAACCCTCCATAAATGCCTCCTTGAGGGATATGTGCAGCCTTGAACAGGGGTAAGTGTGCTTCAGTGCAGGTAGGCCCATGTCAGGGTGCTCTACAGAGCACCTAGGCCCACCTTGACCTACGCTGGGTGAGATTGAGCGAAATTCACATAGGGTTCTGGGAATATTCTTATCTTCTGGAGCCATCTAGAAGATTCCCACACTTATCATCTCTTATGAGCTCAAAATTGGATGAGGAATGAGTTAAGTAACCTCCTATCCTCTCATCCCTTCCTCCATGGAAACTAACTCTAAGTTTGGAATGCAATTCAATACCCTCATTTATGACCAAACCTCCTCCATTTGCCTATAGATTGAGCACTCATCTAAGTGATCAGGGGTTGGACTTTGAGAATTTGTAAGGAGATATTGTTGGTGTGAGAATTGAGAGTATAAGTAAGTGTTGTTATGCTGCCGGAGTGTTGTGCTATTGATGTGATGTTGGTTAGAACCCAAGCTAGAAGAGTGACAATGGATCGAACTTCATGGTTGTAATTCTTCCTTCTACTTAATAAAGTTGTTTATGCCTTTTTCCATATGCTTATCTTGATATATGATGTTTATATGTGTGAATTTATCTGATTACATTTACTTATAGTCGATAGATATCTTGCTTTAATTGGTTCTCTATATTTTGTTTATGCTTGCAGGTACTTTTTGAGCAAGTTAAGTTCAAGAAGGAGCGATGGGAGTCATACAAAGGAGACAAAAGGAAAGCGAAAGAACAAGTAGGTCATTTGATTTCCTTTGTCTTATTTATCGTCTATAGAAAAAGGATAAGCACTTTAAATCTGTTGTTCTAGGTATAGCTACCTACTTAGCGAATTAGTATTTGTTCTTGGATATCAAATTCCTCATAACAATTTGGCAACTCCGTTTGGAAACGATCATCGTTCTGGGTAGTTTACCTTCAACTTAGTACACTCTAGTAAACCTTACTTGCTTCCATTGATCTTCTCAGCCTTTTGAAATGTTTATTGGTGAAAATTGTGCTTGTAAGCCCCTTCGATGGCCTCTCTGGCACCAGCGCAGGCTTGGTCTAGAGACAAAGCACTACATAGCACCCTTGGCTTGAGGATAGTGCTCTGAAGCGCACTATATCCCATTCAAGGCTGCGTTGATCCTCCTTAGGACAAAAATCCCTCCTTTGAGTTGATTTTTTGCCAAATTTCCTTCTGTTTCTACTTGCTGAAAGGTCAATGATGCTTATGTCTTTGAAATCAATTTGTGTTACTTTGTCCTTTATTGTTTAGTGTTTCTTAAATGATTGATTTATCACTATCAATTCATTATCAAAGTTAGTTTATAGTCGATTAATCTTTGTTCAAAAGAAAGTGTCGTAAAAGTCTTTTTTTCTTTCTAAACGGAACTGTCGTAAAGTCTTCGTTCTTGCAAAAACATTGATTGATTGTATGTGCATTAGTTTCCTTTTGTTCATCATAACATTAAGGGAATTGAAAAGAAAAACTTGCATTGTGCATCGAAAAAGTTTGTGTGTGCTCATAGGAATAGTATAGGGAAATTGCATTAGATGTGTTCTTTGTTCTTTGATTACGAGAATCTTATTGCTCTATCCCTACTAGTTAAGGTTTTCATTGTCAAAATTGAATGAAGAGGATGCTTATCATATTAGTTGCATTCTAGGAATTGAAAATACATCACGCGGTGAACCTTGAAAGGAAAATTCTTAATCAAGATCAACTTAAAATTAACATAAATTAACCTAGTTGTAATGACACATCTTTAATATAGAGAGCGCAAGAATATTGGCATGCATACGATGCATGCATATGATAGCTACATATGCATGTATCGCATGCACTTTTATATTCTAAAATTAACTATAAATGTTGAATACCATGACACTCCTTCAAATAGAAGTTACCTTCACCCATCAACACACATATTGCTTAATGCATCATAATTAATGAGCAAATACCAATGATATAAATTTAAAAGTATAAAGTAAAAAGGGTTATAAAGAAATAGATGTAAAAATTAAGTTAATTTTTAAATATGGTTATATAATTATATATCCCAGAACATTAATAAATTATTAAAATAATAAAGTAAATCGAAATAAAGTACCTAGTATGAACCTAAGGCATTTATATTAAACAAAGAAAAATCCTAAATATAATATAACCTCACCTTTAAAGGAATATGACTCACGTTACGCAGAGGAAAAGGTGTCACTACGAATGGAAGCGGTGGGTTCACTGGTGGAGAGAGTGGTCACCACCAAGGAAGGATACATATAGAGGTGGAAGAAGTTTTTAGGGGGATCTGAACTGGGGCAAAAACAAAACCATGGAGAAAGGAGGATGAACAAAGAATCTGAATACGGTGGAAAGAAGCACAGAGGGAAGGAGCCTTGCTTGTTCTGACGTTTTTGGGCATGGAGGAATAGATTGCAGAAATTGAAAAGCAATCTAGACTGAGTACCCAGATTGTACTTGGTTTGGCTGGGAGGTTATGGTCTTCTGGTAACAGGAGCGAGCTGGGAAATTCTGAAACCTCTTCATTCGCAGGAAAACAGGTAGGTACTCTCATCAATTCTGTCAATTAGATTTGTGAATTTTTTATGTAATTTTATCACAAGTTCATAATGATTTTAAGAAATCCTTTACTGTCTTTATGATGGTTGTTAAATTCTGTATAGTCCTTACACTGGTGGAGCATTGTCACCTAACAAAAAACATTTAGAGGTTCTAGGCTAGAGACGTGTTCCGACGTCGTAAAACATAACAGTTGTCACTAACTTGTATGCGATACATTCCGAGTGCGATACCTCATTCCACGTACATGAGTGTGATACCTCATAGCTCTTCCACGTACCTTTGGGTATATATGGCAGTGTTACAGTATGTAAAGTATATGGGAATGCTCTCACTGTGCAGTTTCACATTAGACAACGCTAATACGGATTAGGCCTCCACGTACTTTCGGGTATATATGAGAGGACAACACTAGGTTGATATCCATCCTTAGGTAACCGAGTCGGTCGCCCTGTACACTGTGATACACTAAACACAGCATTTGGGGAGATTGTCTGCCCGTACTTCTTGGTTCGCCAAGAGGTATTCTGTAGTTCACATGTGCTTGGTAAACCTTTTTGCCTAGCTTACCCCTTTTTTTTAATTTCTTTTTATAATAAAATAAACCAACAATCGTCGAGGAAAATCAACCCTTACCGCGTCGTTCGCGAAGAGCAGCGAGTAAACTACCTTTACCGCCCAAAGCTACACCTATACGGTCGAAGTGATCTCGTTTGACTAGATCCAGTACTTCACAAGCCTCTGGTTCTTCATCTGAATTACCATAAACACCTATACCGATAAGTACTGTGACCCCAGTTACTCCTACGGTTACTGGTACATCTGTTACTGAAGTGGAATCTCCACAATTACCTCAGGAAAATAGAACTGAATCTAGTGAAATGATAACCCAAGTTGTTCAATGACAAGTTGATTCTCAATCCGAAGTTGTTCAACAAGACATTACTTCTGAACTTGAATCTTTTCAACCTGAAGTGGATCCTGAACCCATCACTGTTCAATCAGAATTTACTTCTGAGCCAAATGTTGTTCACGAAGCCCAACTTGAACCTGTTCTTTTACCAGAACATTTGGATCTTGAGGTTGAACAATCAAAAGTTGTTACCTTACTGGAAGAAGATCGACCGGTAAATCCTCAGACATCCATAACTATCGAGACTTCCTCTTTACCTCAGCAACAAATACTAGAAATCTATTATGGACTAGACGGTGAAATTCTTCCACTTGGTTTGATTTCGATAGAAGAGGAACCTGAGGTAGAATCACCCAGAACTCCATTCCATTTTGGAATGGGACTTTATCTGTATCCTCATACTCCTCATTTCACTACTCCTTTTGATCCTAATTACTTTCAGACACCCGTTGATTCGTTAGGAAACTTATTTGGACATTTGACTATGGTAGAGTCAACATCCCAGACCATACCATATGTTACGACTACTGCAAAATATTATGTCGCAACCTCTTCAATGTTTACTGCGACACCTGAGTCACACTTGTATGGTGTTCCTTCCATCCCATTAGGTTACCAATCTTTATTGGGAACCCACTTAGGTGTTGCTTCTAGTCCTTGGTCTTCACCAATGTCCTCTACTGGAATTTTATCTAGTTCTTCATTAACGAATACCAAATGGCTGGACCCACTAAGTTCATATCAAGCTGGTTTATCTGGTTATTGTCCTATATATCCGCTTTACACTGGACTACCCCCATATGGAGAATAATATGCACATTCTCCTTATCCTCCATTTTATGGGGGGAAAACATATGTCGGTATGACATCTTTAGGTCAACCTAGAATGATTGTCTGTCAGTGGCAGCCAACCATGCCCATTCAACCTAGGCTTGTGTATCCATCACAACTTATGCAGGCTATCTCATCCATACCTACAACACCTGTTGTTACATATGTACCGCACTCACAAGCTCAAATTGTTGTATCTCAACCTGTACAAGCTGGCCCTTCAACATCAGACCCCCAAGTTTAAGGTATACAGATCCAGGTTTCTCAGGCTATTTTACAACAACCACTTATGTCTGGAGTCCAAAAACTTCAAGCTAGTTTACCTTTTACTGGAATGACTCAGACTTACACTGGTTTAGTGTATTCACAACCTGGTCAACCTTACATTGGTGGGCAACAACAACCGTTAAATCAACAACCATTGTACCAACAACAACAGTTTATTCAACAGCCTTGACAGCCCCAATATCAACAGCAACAATTCCAACAATACAAACCTCAACATGGACTTGGTCAACAAGCTTATGCTAGGTATGGTCAGCAACAAGTTTACCCAAGTCCTAGTCAACAAGCCTATGTTGGGTTTGGACAACAACAAATTCACCCTGGTGCACAACAACAACCTTACACCAGATTTTCTCAACAAACTTACCCATATCAAGGTTACCAGCAACAAATGCCTTATACTGGTATGCAAAGGCCTATTGCCCAAGAAATCCCATCTTACCCTGGATATGTGCAACTTGACCTCAATAGACAGTTGTCTTTTGTTGCAACACTTGAATTACCAGATCTAAATCGGTTCACCAATGACCCATTTCATTATGCACCTTGGTGGTAGGTGATTCCTCATAAGTTACCTTCCGATATTTTGAAATTCAATGGAAACCCTGGAGAAGACCTGTCCAACCATGTCATGACTTTTCATTTATGGTGTTCATCAAACTCCTTGAATGATGATTCTGTTAGACTACGTCTTTTCCTAAGAATGCTTACTAGTCTGGTTACAAAGTGGTACATTGAGTTACCATGAGCTTATTTTGTTAACTTCACTACTTTAGCTACCACGTTTCTAACCCACTTCCAGTTACCCATATGATATGAGACTAGAACAGAACTATTAACCAACTTTAAACAGACTACTGCTACTCATATCTCTAATCATATTCATGAGTGGTGTCGTCGTCGTCGAATGGTTAAAACATATGTTCTTGATCAACTTCTGGTTGAGTGGTTTATAAAATCCTTGCTGCCATCTATCACTGAGGATGTGGCGAAAGGTGGAGTTGTCACTTAAGAGAAAGTAATTTCCCATGCCCAATATTTGGACTTTATTTATATATAGTCTGGCACGCTCTATGACAAGATCCCGAAAGCACCCCGACTAGCTTTCATTGTTCCTCCTCCACCATCGAGTAAGGAATCTCATGTCGGCCACAGTGTGATTGGTTCTTCAAGCACACAAACGGAAGGTAGACCATCTGGTCAGACACTTTCCATTTCCGATCAAACTGCAAATTCACTTCATAACACTCTTACTTCTGAAATCAATGTCGTGTCATCTGACAAGGGCAAGAAGAAAAAGCAACCAGGAAGTAAGAAGACGGTGAAAAACAAGAAGAAACAAAATAATTCCCCTCAAGAGAAATCATCTAATTCCTCTTCTTCATCTAGGAAACCTCGTTACCCGTGTTTGATTTGTAACAATGAGCATTTTACGCAAGATTGTCCTCACCACTCTGAAGTCTCAAAGCTTCTGAAGACTTCTAATACATCTACGGTATTGACTGATCCTTTTCCAAATCCAGAGACAAATATGGTTGCTATAGACCATGCTTCCACTTCCCAAGTTCTTATGCTATCCGCCTCTAAGCCTAAAATTGAAGTTTTGGTGTCAACACAAAGTAAAGACTATGGAAATCAACCGTCATCGTCAAATAACCACACCGATCAACCTAACTCTTTGACTTCAACTTCGACTGTTCCTATTCCACCACATATCGCACCATAGTTAACAATAAAATCGCCTAAGGGAGTCATACATAAATCAACATTTAACCCTCGAGCTCAAGCTACACAAAATTATAATATAGTAGAAGATTTGGCTCAGTCACCTTCTGCTATGTCTACACTCAAGGTACTTTAGAATTGTCCCTCCCAAAAGAAGGCTTTGTTGTCAGCAATTGGTGGAATCGATCCAACTGATTCCAATCTTGTGGTTTTCAACCATGCGGGTTATACGCCACAGTTACCAGTACAATTAACATTTTTGATTCAAGTAAATGCCTTAAATAAACTTGTTCATCGAACCATTATTGAAGAGCGGGCATCTATTTGTATTATGTCTATGAATTACTGGAAAACACTTGGCTCACTGCCTTTGTCACATTCACCCACAATGTTAAAAGCTTTTGACGGACGCACATATACGCCTTGTGGAATATTGAGTAA
Organism: Pinus taeda; assembly: GCA_000404065.3. Classification (NCBI taxonomy): domain Eukaryota; kingdom Viridiplantae; phylum Streptophyta; class Pinopsida; order Pinales; family Pinaceae; genus Pinus; species Pinus taeda. The sequence goes on from APFE030982981.1 coordinate 9,834, forward strand.
TCTGCAAATCGAACTAGGAGGAAAGACAGTAACTGTTGAAGTTGAGGTTGTTGACAGATCCCTTTACTAAAACATTATACTAGGAAGACTGTGGGTTTATGCTATGGTTGTTGTGGTTTCAACGTACTTTCATACGATTGCATTCCATCATAAAGGTGGAATCATAGTTATTGACCAACTCGTCTTCTTCACCTCTAGCTCGTAGGCTACTAGAAGCATTTTGTTGGTACATGGACCCCCGCTATCTATTCAAAACATTGGTGTATGTCTCTTTAAAGATCCTTCCCTAATGGGTACTTTTTCACTACCACCACCATTAAATTTGGTAGAAGTGGCAAAAGTTGAGACTTCAAACATGATATATTCCACTTCATCTGACTTAAGGAAGATTACCAATAGTTTTGAAGTTGATAGTAGTAATGAAATCATGCCGCTAAGCCCTATTGAGCTAGCATAACAATCAATATTTTTGTCTTCTACGACGAACCCAAATCCATCATCGTCAATTATACTTCCTTCGATCCTTTTTCACGTGTATTTTCTACTGATGAAGGAATCATATAATCAATGATGACAGAAGGTGAACCATGGGAAGAATCATCGTTCCCATCTTCCAGATCACACATAAGATTATTCAAATGAACTTAATCACCCTTCAGTTGTCGATTTCCTTTCGAATTTTGTTTTCATAAATACAATAGATTCCGAGCGAAACCTGTCAAATATCGAAGAAACTATTTTTATCAATATTTCGACCAAACCTAACATTGTAGAAAACATTCATGTTTGCAAATCTTGTTCTCCATCAGAACTTGATATTGACCGTGCTCTCTTTCGTGAATTTCGAGATATATTTGCATGGTCATACGAGGAGATGCCACAAATTGACTCTAGTATAGTTGAACATGAAATCAAAATGTATCTTGATGTCAAACTAGTGCGACAATGTCTCCGTCCTATTCATCCGAAGAAGGTTGTTGCTATTAAAATAAAGGTTGAAAAAAAATTGCATGTTGGTTTCATTTACCATGTTCCTCTCACTAATTGGGTTTCAATATTGTTCCTGTCATGAAGAAATAAGGGACAATACGAGTGTACGTCGATTATAGGGATGTTAATCAGGCTTGTCCAAAAAACAATTATCCTACTCCATTTATCGACCAGATTATTGATGAATGTGTCGGATGCGAAATATTCTCGTTTATGGATGGTTTTTCAGGCTATAATCAGATCATATCTGCCTAGAGGACCAATCTAAAACTGCTTTTATTTGTCCATGGGGCACATTCGCTTATAGGAAACTCCCTTTTGGTCTAAAGAATGTAGGGGCAACATTCCAGAGGGCAATGAACTATGCCTTCCATGACATCAAACATATTGTTCAACCATACCTTGATGATTTACCTGCTCATTCACGAAAGTGGTCTGATCATCCGCAGCATTTGAGAGCTATATTTTTACGGTGACGACACTACAAAATATGACTCAATCAACACAAATTTGTGTTTTGTGTTGGTTCTGGTTGTTTACTTGGATTCGTACTGTCTAAGGAGGGAATTCGACTTGATCCACTTAAGGTTCAGGCAATTCTTGATTTGCCTCCACCTTCAAATCTACTACAGTTACAGAGACTCCAAGGGAAGGCTAACTTTTTGAGGAGGTTCATTCCCAATTATGTTGAAATGGCTAAAGGATTTACTCATTTATTGAAAAAGGGGATACCCTTCCATTGGGACCAGGTTGCGTAGTCTTCCTTTAATGCTCTTAAAGATACCTTGATTAGAGACTCATTAATGTATTCCCTAAATTATCAAAATGATTGCTTCCTCTATCTCGCTGCTACAGATACAACCATTGGAATGGTTTTAGTCCAAGAAGAAGATGGGATTTAACATCCCATATATTATTTGAGTCATAATATCAATGATACAGAAGTTAAGTACTCTTATGTCGAAAATTTAGCTCTGGTTGTTGTTCAAGCTATACAGAGATTTCACCACTATATCCTGCTTCGAAAGACCACTTTCATTTCAGATTGCAACCCTGTGAAATATATTTTTTCATGTCAATTGTTTGGGGGCAAATACTAAAAATGGATCGTCATTTTGCAGGAGTTTGATTTGGAATTCATCAAATCCAAATCAAACAAATCTCTAGTCTTCACCGAGCTTCTTTACGACCTTCCCTCAAATACCATTGATTCAACATCAGAACCATCAATTTTGGATGAGTTTCTGTTCTTGATTTTGTCATCTGACGCATGGTATGGTGATATACTAATTTATCTCTAGACCCAAACTTTCTGGCTAGATACCTCTCGCTCGCAACAACGATGTATCCGATACCAAGCCAAAGATTATCTGATTGTTGGTGACACTTTACCGTCATGGTATTGATACGATTTTACGAAGGTGCCTCACTCATGAGGAAGCCGAGAAAGTTTTGAATGATTGTCATTCAAGTGCTTGTGGTGGGAACTTATCTGGTTATGCTACCGTGCAGAGAACTCTCTGTGTTGGTTACTTTTGGCCTACTATATTCAAAGATTTGCATAATTGTTATCAGAAGTTGTCATGCATGCCAAATCTATGACCGTGAAGCTAGATTACCACTTGCACCATTGCATCATGTCGTTGTTGTTGGACCATTCACCAAATGGGGCATTGACTTGATGAAATTTAAACCCACCTCGGTCGGGGGGAATGGGTACATTATAGTCACCGTTGACTATTTCATAAAATGGGTTGAGGCGATGCCAACATTAAACAACAACGGCAAGACGATTGCTCTTTTATTTTTCAACCACGTGGTTGCCCGGTTTGGTGCACCACAGGCTATAATTACAGATCATGGGTCACATTTTAGCAATCACATGATGGGTGAGTTAACTGCCAAGTTAGGACTTTCACATAATAGTTCTACTCCTCATTATCCGCAAGCGAATGGACAAGTTGAAGCCATCAACAAAGTCCTTAAGCGATTGCTTCAAAGAATGATAGGGGTTCATAAACGAAACTAGCATTTAATCCTATACTCTGCCTTGTGGGCATATCGAACCTCGGTGAGAAATGCAACTAGATTCACACCCTTTCAATTGGTGTATGGTCTGGAGGCAATCTTGCCGATACAATACGAAATTTCATCTCTCAAACTTGTGATTGAACTGTTACCCAATACTTCTGAAGAAGAAGCGTGTTTCTTGGAATTTATCTATCTCGATGAATCTTGTCGTGAATCTGCATTGGCTAACGAAGCGCATAAGAAATGAATCAAGGCGCAATATGATAGAAATGTCAAGCCTCGCATTTTCCCAAAAGGAGACTTGGTCTTGCTTTACGATCAAGACACTGATAAACTAGGAGCAGGAAAATTTGAACTACTTTGTATGGGTCCTTATATTTTCAAGTGTGTTTTGGAAAAAGGTGCCTACGAGTTAGTGGATTATGATGGAATTCCACTGTCGCAGCCCCGAAATGGGTTGTACCTCATATGTTACTATGCTTAATTAAGTGTAGTAAAAATCACTGTATATATGATTTAATTGCATGTGTGTGTTTCAGTGTGTCTTTTAGAGTTTTTATGTGGTTAAGTAATCTACTTTTAATTTGTTTCAGATGTCAATACCTTTGGAACCATTTGTTGGTTACGCCGATGGTGCTAGTCATAGTACACATAACCTATCTTCTGTAGCATGGGCCATTTTCACTCCAAGTGGCAATTTAGTGAGTTTTTAAGGGATTTGTATTGCTCGATCGATGAACAATATCGTTGAGTATAGCACGTTGATCGAACTTCTCTCTGATGCCATTTCACTTGGCATTCATCAAATCATCGCAAGGTTAGACTCACAACTCGTCGTACCGCAACTAACAAACGTTTATATCGTCTGAAACCCAACAATTCTTCATATGTTCCTTAGCGTTCGTATTTTGGAAAGACATTTTGAGTGCATTCAATATCAACATATTTCCATAAACTTTAACACATTAACCGACTCATTAGTAAACTATGTGTTAAATAGACATTTTTGACACATGTAAAAGTAAATTTTCAATTCACGTCTTTAGTTGAATAGGATTGCACATAATCATATATATAAAAACTCTTAAAGTAAAAATAGATAGATGTTTTAAAAGTTTTTACAAAATTTGTGTCCAAGACATGTTTGGTCATCTGACCTAAAAACTCAAAATGCATGCAAAAACAACCTAAGTAGACCTAGTGATGCTCATGATAACAAGTCACAGCCTGAGCTATCATGCGCAAGAGCCGCATCCAATGGCCTGGAACACCAATAGTATGGTGTTGCAGCCTCATAGGTAACTCCTCAATCCAGACATTCAGAATACCAAGGGTTAATCCCTCCACATGATCCCACAACTCTACCAGTGTCTCGACCAAATCCAAATCCTGGATAACTGCTCTCCCAATGTTTCTCCGCGCTGGTCCACCTGCCTCCTATTGGTGCTTCATAGGTCGAATAGTACCCACATCTTCATGCATGAGAATGATTTTAATTTAGTCTTGGAACATCAAAACACAAAAACATGTAGAAACTTACAAATTAAAAAAACATTTTGGTCAAAAACAATTTACTTATAACACCCCATTGAGCGCCCACTAGTAGACTCAACTCTGGATCTCCATAAAAATCCATCCCTGAATATGGATGCTCCTCGATGACAATGTGTTGTTGATTGAGCCAACTGAAGAATGCAGTGGTAAATGTAATTGATGACTGACCAACATGTCTAGCCGTCAATTCGACCCAACGCTGCATCCGTGGATCTCTAGGACCAGCTACACCGAGTGTTACATGTTGGGGTTGCATAAATGGAATTATTTCTAAGGTAAAAGCAATTAAAAGTGATCCATAGCTAAATTTCTTAGTCTTACCGCTCTTTACCTTTGTATGTTTCTCTTTCAGAGAACAAAGTACTGCCTCACACCAGTTGAATAAAGTTGGCTCAAGACACTCAAGTGCATACTGAACATATGATATGTTCGCTAGATGAAGTGTCACACTGCTTGCCAATTTTGCGATGGTGAAAAGTATTGTTCTCAAAGGAAAATCATGGATATCTTTGATGATTATCTTTCCATCCTTGCTAGGCTGTGCACCTGGCCGACATAATTGTCGAACATAGTCCCTCACTGACTCCCCTCCACGAGAAGCACCTGAAAGAGATATGGGGCACCACGTCTCGACAACCCTGTAAGAAAGTAAACATCATTGATCACAATAGGGACAACTTTGTCTCTTATGTGAAAAGCCTAATCCGTCGGATCCCATGCATGAACTATGAACTGCAATAGTTATGATTGTTGCCTCATTTCGGACAACTTGAAGTATTTGAGCAACCCACACTTTTTGAGGGCCTCAACTGTACCCGGATCATTTAGGGAAACCATGTCTTATTCTTCATGCTCTCTTTCTCACCAGGAAATAGACATTCTGATCCGATGAAAGCCTGAAATCAAACCATAAGCTTAGTTAGGATCCTTTTC
>APFE030982987.1:7672-35109 GCA_000404065.3 Pinus taeda
TATATTAAAATGTTTTCCTATTATTAATATAGTTTTAAATACATTTCAATTTTAATGGTAGCTAGAGAGCATATCTACCTGAAGGGGTGTTTTCCGATGGCCTCAGTAGCAAAGCCTAACCCCTAGAGCTTCAAGGACAATTGCCACTTCCATTAGCAAGTTTCTTTTAAGTAAAGAAACTCAACCAACTGAAATAACCCTCACAGAACCACATATGAGTTTTATATTAACAATTACATGAATTACACATCTTCGTAACTAAATTATTTACTTTTTAGAACTTCTTCCTTCTAACATTAAAATATTTTCCCATTATCAAAATTGATATATATATTATATATATCAATTTCGTATTTTTTTTTTCTCGGTAACAGCTATTTCTATTAACTGGTAAACAAAATAATTTTACATGAGGTAGCGGCTACAGGAACCCGCACGCCTAATACTTTACAAAACTTCCCCATTACAATAGAAGTCGGGGAATCTCAAAAAAACATACAGCCAATTCTATTGGCTTTACAAACATGCTGAGAGAGAAAGAACTGAAGATAAGCATAAAACCAGAGCTAAGATCCTGGGACCGAGAACCAAACATACGCCACGACGAGGAGAAACCCAAAACTGGGCATTGCTTCCAAAGAAGCCTCCAGAGAACCAAAAAGAGCAACCCAAAGAACCACTTGTTCATTTTTCCTCGTCCCCCTGCGTGTCCTCGGCCTGCAGACACGCGTCGTCCTGGCTGAGCACTTCTTTGTCAACCAACACATTGCCCTCCTGCATCTTGCCGGTGGTGCCAGGGTCGGGGTCCATTACCAGATTAACACAGTCAACCAAGCGAGGGATTAAGGGTGGCGAATCGACTTGGATGACTGGTTCAGCTTCCCTTTTAGCATCCATGGCAATTTTGGCGGAGGAATGCTCACTGCTGTGAGAGGAATTGGGGTTAATGCAAGAGATAGGAGGAACCTGGTTGACTTCTTCAGACATTAGGATGGTTATCTAGGCTGAAATCATAGGGCGGTTCAGATTACTTTGGAATTTAAAATGAGTGGACTAAAAGGCACTGTTTGGAATAAGATGGCGAGTGGGATTGCTGGAAGGAGGATCCTCAGGGGAGGAAGTGAGATTAATGGTAGTGAGTAGTGGCGTGGGCTGAGGGCGAGCGGAGGGATGCTTACTGCTACCAGGTCGTTCACCGGAGTGGGAGCGTTTCCCTGTTCGCTTCATAATGCTGATAGTCACCGAAACCTCAACAGAACCAGTGCTAAACCCAGAATTATGCCTCAGATGAACCGAGGGCACAGAACCGAATCGAAAAGCAGAGAAAAACACAATAGAAGCACAAAACCGAGAGACAGAGCAGGTATAGCTTATGTAACAACGAATGGACCACTTACCCCAGGCCACCGAAGGATTTCCAGTGCGCAGCACGCAGGTAGAGTGGAAGCGCTGCGAATTCGAGCCAGAACCAGCGCGAATTTCCCCTCTGAGGCTAGACGCCCTCTCGGCTTCACATTCAGTTCTCAGAACGAACCGAACAGCATAATCCTTAACTGACTGCATAATGGAAAAATCACCTGGAGCCTCCAGGTAAATAACAATCAACAGGCTGCGTTGGGCTTCAGCCTCCATTAATGGTGCCGTCCTGCACTGTCCCTTGGCCATTAAAACATTCCTCCCTCCTCCATTCGAAACCTGGGGCTCCACGCTGCGGAGCAAGTGGCGGTACGCTAAGAGTTGACGCTGCATGAATGCCATTTATGGCAAGAGGATCACCCAGATCCGAGAGATATGAATTTCATATTGAAATATATATATATTATTAAATTTATATATATAGTATATATATTAATTTGTGGTATCTTAGTAGTTGAAGTGAAATACGTTCTCGTTTCCCTCCTACTAAAATTGCACTATTAACAATCAACAAAAAAAAAAAACATAACCTGAATGAATTATTAATTATTTGTTTAATTACTACTCATTATAGATTTTCTAATTTTTTATAATAAATATTTTTCCTTTTATATTTGAGTTTTATTTTAAAAAAACATATATCAATTCCATGTCGACAGGGATGAAATCATACACTCCTCGGACCACACTATAAAATAAGCCTATAAGAAAAACTCTAAACATTAGAAAATAAGTGCTATTATTATTTGCAAAAATTATTAATTACAAAATTGTTTAAAGCGTATTTACGATATTGGTTAAAATTGTCTTATAATGTGATTAGCATCTACATTAAAATCTGGCCGTAACCTAAAACAATAGTTAAAATTAATGCTAAAATAAAAAATGATTTCCCTCAAACCATCAGAGCATGGATATCATTGGATATCTGTCGGCTGCCATCTGGATTTTCATTATATCAAGGCTATTGTTTGGTTTCCGGGCGATTTTTTGGCCGAGTGGATTTTTTAAGGTCATTTTATTTAAATAAAATAAATTATAGAAATTAAATAAATTTAAATGGTAAATTTTTAGTCTAAGTATATGAAAAAAAATCTCAATTTTTTAAACTAGAAAAACAATTTAAATAACAAACACTAAAATGCATTGTTATGAAATTCAAGAAACAAATTTATGCATGATTAAAATAGTAAATCAATTATATGCTTTCATTTGGTAATTTTTTTAAGATTATTTTATTAAAATTTAATTAAATAGAAATAATATTTTAAAAATAAATATAAAAATTATAAAAATATATTTCTATATTACAGATAAAATTTGGTGGTGGTGGTGGTGGTGGTTAAAGTCCACTGAGCCCAGAATTTAGTGTATCGGACCTAAAGAAAACAAATTATTTAGTTGGATTTAAGATTTTATTCATATGCGAAGGCAAGAGTCAAAGAGCTGAGCACAGGAGTGTGACAAGACTCTGCAAACCCAGGTCAGCCATTAAACCCCGGGTTGTTTTAAATAATCCAGTGCTATAGGAGCACAGGGATCACATGGTAGCATATGCAGTTATATGTAAATTTATGCGAATATGGCCAACGGAGAAGGCTTTGCAGGTTTGGATAAGAATCCAATGGAACCCTAAGGGGGAAATAACCTTCCACCTTGGGTCCAATGGTTTCTTCACAGTGGTGTTCACAAACCTAGAAGACAAAAAGAGAGTGTTCGAAGGAGGACCACACTTTTATGCTGCTACTGGCCTCTACATGCGACCATGGGTGATGAATTTGGTCCCGGAATGAGAAACATTCACATTAGTACCAGTATGGATATAACTCTACTCCCTACCTTTAGATTACTGGCTGCCTGAATCCTTAAAATCCATAGGCAATAAATTAGGTCATTTTTTAAATATCAGAGGCAACTCTGCGAGGAAAATACACCTCCTTTGCTTGCATATGTGTAGAAATGGACCCATTAGGAGCGCTTCTGGGAATTTCATCCGGAAGTATATGATGAAGAATGGGTGCAGGGGGTGGACTATGAACATGTCCCATTCAGATGTCGTAAACGTCATGAGCATATGCACCTCATCAGAGATTTCCCTTTAAACAAACTGGAGAATAATATGAAAACCAACACAAGCAAAGACCCCAAAGGCTTTACCAAGATGGGAGGCAAAGGTAAAGGAGGAAAAAAGTATCAAAGGAAAAATAGCGAGGATAAACACCCAAGTCATAACAATTTCCAGATTTTAGAAGAAGAAGGTGGGAACAATGAGATAAACCAAGCATCAAAGGATAATCCTGTAGAGAAGGAAAAAGATGCTAGCATGGAGGATGTACCTGAGAACAACAAACAGAAGGAATATCTGCCAAGCATCATGGAACCTGGTAGGGACCATGAGATGACCCCAAGTGAAGGTGGAACAGAGCACCATGAACTACATGAGATTCTTGAGAGGGAGCATCTCAATCTAGAAAAGTTCTTGGAGCAGGGAACCACCAAAGGTGTTGATTCTCTACCACAAGAGGAGTTTGACAGAGTACAACAACTCTTCCTCAAGAGATCTCAAGAAAAGGGTTCTGGAGTCAAAAGAAACCATGACAGCCAGGAAAATATAGCGGTTAAAACAATGGAGGCAATATCAGGACACTCTTCGAAGAACCTAGGAAAGAAAAGAGGAAGGAAAAGATAGAATGAGCTACTGATAGAGTGTGGGAAACTCATGATTAACTCAGGTAAGATGAATGATCTTACTTAGTTACTCATTTACAAATCTTTCATAATGAAGCTCATGACCTGGAACATTATGGGTCTAGGAAGTAAAAGGAAGCAAATAAATCTTAGCAATAGAATAAAAGAGGAAAAACCAGACATGATGTTTATCCAAGAAACAAAATGTTCAATAGATAAAATCAGAGAGATACATAGCAAATGGCTTATTAAGTATGAGTATCTAGAAGTTAAAGCAGATAACACAACATGAGGGATTCTCACACTCTGGAATCCCCAGAAACTTGGAATCCTGGATGCAACTACCTTTCAATGGTGATCCAAACTTTGGGTGATAAGGAAATATATATGATCAAACTCAGGCTTCTCACCTCACTAGAGGAGTTAAGAGAGAGACATCTTGTTATGCCCTGGATTCTGGGAGGGGATTTTAATATGATCAGATCTCTTACAGAAAAAAGGCGGGACGAGAACACTAGGCAGAGACTCCATTGCCTTCCAGAACTTCCTAAATTACATGAGTCTAGTTGACACAGAGACAATAAATGGTACTTTCACCTAGAACAATAAGAGGGGAGGGGCTTCTCAAGTTGCCTCTAAACATGATAGATTTATAATTTTTGGAGGACCTCCTTCTCACTGGCACTGACTTGACTGCAACAATCCTTCCGTTCGAAGGCTCAGATCACTGGCCTATCCAACTTGAAGCTTATTTTATAGGCACTCTGAGGAACATACCTTTTAGGTTTGAAAATGTCTCGCTTACCCACCCTAACTTCATTAGTAACATTGGTAAATGGTGGGTGGAATATTTTCCCATTCAAGGAACTAATATGTTCCTTCTACAACAGAGACTAAAACACATCAAAGTCAAGCTTAAAGAATGGAACAAAAAGGAGTTAGGCAATATTTTCAAAGCTAAAAGAGAGGTTGAACAGAAACTACAAGGAATCGATCAGATCCTTATCACAGATGGCTTTACCGAGGAAAGAAAAATGCAAGCTGACTCTCTTCAACAGGAATGGGAAGACAGATGCCAGCAAGAGAAGATCTTCTGGAGAAAAAAATTGAGAGTGCAATGGCTTAAAGAAGGAGACATAAACACAATGTTTTTTCACAAGTCAACAATGGATCACAGGTTACATAACAAGATTTCAAAACTCAGAGACACTCAAGGGAAAGAGCTCAGCACCCACAAAAAAATGAAATGTTGTCTGGTACAAAATTTCCAAACCATAGCAGAGGAGCCTCTCATAGATATATCACAATCTATCAACAACTTCACAAAGTGATCCAAATGGATCTGAGAATACTCTCTAAGTCTTCATAAATTCTTTAAAAATTATGCCAAAGATCAAAATCTTTTAAAAAGATCAAAGTTATCGCAAGAGGAACACCCTTAGTATGGAGGGGAAACACTATCGGGATGCCTAAAACCCATGAAAACAGAGAAAATGGAGCTATTGGAGGCGGAACAATGAAATACACAGTAGCCATCGGATCTGGTCGATCAACGGTCTAGATCTGATCGGTGGGTCATTATCGACAGTACCTATTGGCGCTTATCGGTAGAACCCACATAAGAGTTGCGACAGCGATCGCCGAAGATCTCATGGGCAATGCGATAGTGACTGGCGGGGTCAGCGAGGACTGTCAATCAAGCGCACAGATCGACGGCCCACGTTGCAGTGCCAAATCATAGTCGTAAAATACAAAGGAGCGGGGGTCATATGCATATATGCGATTTGATGGACCAGGCCTGATAATATTATAGGGCATATTGAATGGATCTTGAGATCCGATAAACACCATTTTTAATGTATTGTCACAGTTTCATTTTTTAAATGAAATGCAAAGGGGAAAGTGCTGATGCGAAAAGCCAGACTGGAAAGGTTGCCTTAAGGATATTCTATATAATTTCAAGTTTGGAGGAAAACCATTTTAATGCATTTTCACAGTTGTAATATATTTCCAAAATGCAAAGGGACGGGCCCTTCCGATATGCGATAGCGACTTGTGGGCGGACCCGATAGAGGAATGAATGATATTTAACGACTTTTAAAGTCCGATATATTACGTTTTGGCAGAATTTCTTTGTGAAAATAAATTCTCCCTATGTTTAATAGAGCGTGGCTGTTTCAGGAGTTGCAGAGGCCCGAGGCACTCTAGCTTTACAGAATGGGTGGCCACCTCCTCTCTATGTGTTAAGCAATGATTATGTAACATTGGCAGAGGGATTAAAAGCATGTAGAGGCCGGGGAGATCGAGAGACGGGAACCTGAAATGAACAGACAGTGTTGGCTTTAAAGCCATAGACAGAGAGCGAAGCAAAGGAGGCAGTACTGCAGGCAAATGCCGAGACAGAGTTAGCACAAAGACAAAGATCACTGAGGGAGTCTATGTAATCATAGAAACTTGAGAGCTCCAAGTAAAGCTCTTATTATTGTATTCTATTGTGTGTGAGGCTCAAATTGAGCTCACTGTTGTAAAAGGAACTTTGCTTGAAGACATAATAGAGAGACCACCACTGAAGGTTGGACCAGGAGTTGTAGTCGAGGAGTATTGGGTGAACTCCTCATTAAATTTCTTGTGTCATGTGTTGTCAATTATGTTTTTTTTACTGCTTCATTGTCTGTGCATTTCACAATCTTATCGATCCATTGCTTAAAATGACATAGACAAATCCATGCACATAAGTCTGTAATACCTTATTGTTGTCTTAGATCTCACTATCAGATCCATTGGTATTAGAGCTTTAGGTTGCTAAGGTTAGACAAGCTTGTGCTCCACTGTTACTGAATGATAACTAGGTCAAAGCTTAAATTAGAAGAAGGAGAACTAGTTGAAAGTAACCCAGAATTGGTAGAGTCTATCCTAAGAGGAAAATTATGGAAGAAATTCCCTTGGAATCAGACCCTTAGTTCATGGACAGTTTCATGACCATGAGAGCCATGGTAGAAGAAATGTATAGAGAATTTATGAAAAGTCAAAGTGAATATTCTTCAAATTCCAAACAAGACAAAGGAATAGAAGAATCTCTTAGAGATGACCATTCTGAAGGCAAAGGGAAAGGAAAAGAGGATCCTCTATCCACACCTCCTAATAGCCCTGAAAATACAAAGAAGAAGACATCTTTGATTAAATTAGATGTTAAATTTGATTTTCCAATATATGATGGAGAGTTAAATGCAGAGAAGCTAGATAACTGGATTAGACAGATTGATGTGTATTGCAGGGTGCAGAGCATTGATTCAGACAAGAGTAAAATTTAGCTGGCCAACCTACGCCTTCGAGGAACTACCTTGGTATGGTGGGAAGGCAAGACACAAGCTGACTTGAAGAAGCATGGTAAAATTCTTTTTGTTTGGAGTGAATTTATTTCTGCAATTAAAAAACAATTATATCCACTCGCTTATATGCAGCAAGCTATGATGAGTTGGCAAACTTTTTGTCAATTAAAAGGGTAGAGTGTACAAAGCTACACCCAAAAATTTAGAAAAAGAGATTTGATTCTAGGCATTTCTTTAGACTCACCTGAAACATTGCTGAAGTATATAGGTGGTCTACATAGTTATTTGAGGTACTCCATTCTCATGTTTAACCCTAATAGCATAGATGAGGTATCTGTTCAGGATACCCATCTAGAGGGAAGAATGTGAACCCAAAGATTGAGGGATCATCAAAACCCATTGCAAGCAAGAACAAGGAAAAGAGGAAGCAAAAATGGAAAGAGAGGAAGGAAAATGTTGTACAAAAGGTCAAACCTTCATGCACTCACTGCAAGAAGGATGGACATGATGTTGAACATTGCTGGTATTTGCATCCGGAGCTGAAACTCAAGAAGCTCGATGGCAGGAAGAAGAAGGTTGTTGTTGCTGTTGAGAAATATTTGGGGTCAGACTCAGGTGATGAAACAACCATCATAACCACAAGTATAGAAGGTAAAAATTCTGAAGCATCTATTAGTAATTTTGCCCAAACTATTGATAGCGAAGAAAATGAGAGAAGAAGACATGAGCTTTTTCATATTGGAGTTATTTCCAAGCATCAAAAGGTTCATACTTTATTTTATAATGGCTCACAAGTAAACTTAATTTCTGAAGCAATTGTAAAGAAGCTGGGATTACTAACCACACCTCACAAGAAGCCATATACATTGGATTGGTTATGTGAAAAAGCAAAGCTGCAAGTGACTAGACAATGTAAACTTAGGTTTGCCACTGGTTCAACATTTGTAGATGAGGTTGAGTTAGATGTAATTCCCTTGGATATATGTGGGATTATTTTAGGAAGTCCTTACTTGTATGATAGAAAATCCATTTTCTATAGAGTTGAAAATAAGTATCAACTTATTAAAGATGGAATAGAATATACTGTAAGAGCTCACAAACTCAAAAATAATTATACCCTCATAAACTCACGGCAGATGAAAAGGATTGTAAATTCATACAAACAATTTTTACTAATGGTTGTAAAGGAAAATAAACCTGAAAAAACCAATGTATTTGAGGGTTGTGATGCTAAACAAAAAGCTGATTTAGAAAGAGTTGTTTCAGAATATGATATCTTATTTTAAGAACCTAAAGGTCTTCCACCAAAAAGGGAAATTGTAATTGATATTAATTTGCAGCAAGATGCTCCATTGCCTAACATCGGAATGTACAGGTTATCCACTTTAGAGAATGCAAAAATCAAGAAGCAGGTACAAGAGCTACTCGAGAAAGGGTTCATAAGACCAAGCACATCGCCATGTGGATCTCCAATAGTGTTGGTTAGAAAGAAGGATGGCTCGTGGAGGATGTGCATTGACTACCAAGCAATGAATAAAATAATGATCAAGACTCATTATCCCCTTCCTCACATTGATGATCTATTGGATCAACTGAAAGAGGCTATTTACTTTTCCAAGTTGGACCTACAGAGTGGTTACCATCAGGTGAGAGTAGCAGAGCAAGATGCATGGAATATTGCTTTCAAAACAAAGCAAGGGTTCTATAAATGGCTAGTAATGCCTTTTGGCTTAACTAATGCTCCTGCCATTTTCATAAGGTTTATGAATGATGTACTTAGGCCTTTCATTGATGATTTTGTAATTGTATATCTAGATGACATTCTTGTATTTAGTAAAACATGGGAAGAACATTTGAAACATGTAAAGCAGACACTACATGTTTTAAAAAGAGAAAATATTTATGTTAAATTATGAAAATGTGAATTTGGTAAAACATCTTTGAATTATTTGGGTCATATTGTAGGGGGTGGTGAATTGAAGATAAATCCCTTGAAGGTTGCAGTCATTGTAAACTAGCCTAAACCCAAGTCTTCTACAGAAGTTAGAAGCTTCCTAGGGGCAACACAATATTGGAGAAAAATTATTGCTAACTTTTCCTTAATTGCAATGCCCTTACATGTTTTGATAGGACTGAACAAGCTGTTTTAGTGGAGAGGCAAATAGCAGAAAGCCTTCGAAACCTTGAAAGAAAAAATTAGTACAACACCAGTACTAGAATGGCCAAATATTCAACAACCATTTGAGATTGAAACAGATGCCAGTGATTATGCCATGGGAGCAGTGTTGATGCAACATGGTAAACCCATATGCTATCATTCTGAGACTTTTAATTCTGCAGTAGTTAATTATCCTTCTATGATAAAGAATTGTATGCATTAGTTCAGAGTGTGAAGAAGTGGAAACATTACTTTAATGGGCAAAGAAACAATACTACATACTGATCATCAGCCACTTCAATACTTGCACTCACAAACTAAATTGAAGCAATGAAGACATTATAGGTGGATGGGTTTCCTACAACAATTTCACTTAGTCATCAGATATAAAAAGGGCATACACAATAAAGTTGCAGATATGTTGTCCAGACCAAACATGAATGCATCTACTATACTTAAGCATAACTTAGTAATGCATGAAAGCTGCATTGAACAATATGCTCAAGATATAGACTTTAAAGATGTATATGCAGCTTTAAGTAATGGAAAAAAGGTAGAAGAATTGGATTACTATGTTAAGGATCAACTCTTGTACCATTTGGGAAAGCTATGCACTCCACAAATAGAGAACATTAACATAATTAGGGAGGCACATACTTCTCTGATATCAGGTACTTCTTTGATACAGCTGCAAAGATACTGCTATTGGCCAAAAACGCATGAAACAATTTCTAGATATGTAAGATGGTGTACCATGTGTGCTAAAAGCAAGCCCGTCAATAGAAAACTAGGCTTGCACACCCCCTACCAGTTCCTTCCCGTCCTTGGGAAAGTGTTTCCATGGACTTTGTTGGAGGATTGCCAAAATCTAGAAAGGGACATGACTATTTACATGTTATTGTGGACAGGTTCAACAAAATGTGTATTTTAATACCTTGTAATAAGTAGATTACAACTGAACAAACATCAAAATTGTTCTTTCACTATGTCTGGGTGCATTTTGGGTTACCCACTTCCATAGTATCTTATCAAGATTCTCGATCTGTTGGGAATTTTTAGTCGAGTCTGTGGGAATTAATGGACACCAGACTGAAGAAAAGCACAACCTTTCATCCACAGATAGATGGCCAAATAGAGGTAGTCAACAGGACAGTGATCCAGTTGCTCAGGGGTTATTGTAGCCAGAATCCCAAGCTTTGGGATGAACACTTATGTTATGTGCAACATGATTACAATCGTGCTAAGCATTCTTCTACACAAAGATCTCCTTTTGAGAACTGTTTTGGTTTCATACCATTGTCTCTCTTGGATTTTGTCTTTGAAAAAGGCATAGTAGTTGCTGAACACAATGATGTGGACAAAGTAACCCGATTCATTGAATAGATCCAAGAAATTCACCAGGTAGTGCAGGAATAGCTGGAAAAGAGCCAAGAAAAATCCAAGGCAAGGCATGATAAACATCGGGTGGAGCACAACTTCGAATTTGGTGATCAAGTCTGGTGGTATATCAGTAAGGACAGAATGCAAGGTGGAGGAAGGAAGTTGAAGCCAATATGGTATGGGCCTTTTAAGGTACTTAACAAAATTGGTGAGAATGCTTTCCGCCTTGATCTGCCAGCACACATGCATATCTATTCAGTAGTAAATGCAAAAAATTTAAGAATGTTTGAACCTTCTTTAATTGAAGATCCTAAAGAGAAAAGTCAATTTCCTTCCATTAATGATCCGTTGCCTGAATACCTCAGTGAGGTGCAAAAAGATATAGTTTTGGATAGCAAGGTGAGGACTACGCATAGAGGGGACATGGAGTAACCTTAGAATTGGACTCAAAGGTTAAAAACCCAGCAATACCAAATGGATAGAGATTGGGCAAGTGAGGCAGTTGTATCCTCACTTAAGCGATGCTTAAAAACCAACTTTTGGTGGTCCAAAAGCCTTTTTCAGTGGGAAGGCATGATGCAAATTGATCCGAGAATGCTCTCTAAGTCTTCATAAATTCTTTAAAAATCATGCCAAAGATCAAAATATTTTAAAAATATCAAAGTTATTGCAACAGGAACACCCTTAGCATGGGGGTGAAAGCCCAAAACCCGTGAAAACAGAGAAAATGGAGCTATCGGAGGTGGAACAGTGAAATACACAGTAGCCGTCGAATTTAGCTGATCAACGGTTTAGATCCAATTGGTGGATCGCTATCGGCGGTGGCTATCAACACTTATCGGCATAACCCACATAAGAGTTACGAAGAGGATCGATGAAGATCTCATGGGCGATACAATAGCAACTGCCGGGGTCAACAAGGACCATCGATCAAGCGTGCAAATCGATAGCCCACATTTTAATGCCAAATTGCAGTCAAAAAATACAAAGGAGTGGGGATTATATGCATATATGCAATCCGATGGACCAAACCTGATAATATTATAGGCCATACTGAATGGATCTTGAGATCTGATAAACACCATTTTTTAATGTATTGTCGCAGTTTCGTTTGTTAAACGAAATGTGAAGGGGAAAGTGCTAATGCAATAAGCCGGACCCAAAATGGTGCCTTAAAGCTATTCTATATAATTTCAAGTCCGGAGGAAAGCCATTTTAATGCATTTTCACAGTAGTAATATATTTCTAAAATGAAAAGGGACGAGCCCTTCCGATTTGCGATAGCGACTTGTGGGTGGACCCGATAGAGGAATGAATCATATTTAAGGACTTTTAAAGTCCGATATATTGAGTTTTTGCAGAATTTCACCGTGGAAATACATTTTCCCTATGTTTAATAAAGCGCGGCTATTTCAAGAGTTGTAGAGGCCCGAAGCACTCTGACGTTATAGAATGGGTGGCCACCTCCTCTCTATGCATTAAGCAATGATTGTGTAACGTGGTAGAGGGATTCAAAGCATGCAGAGGCCAGGGAGACCGAGAGACGGGAACATGAAATGAACAGGGAGAGTTGGCTTTAAAGTGACAGATAGAGAGTGAAGCAAAGGAGGCAGTAGTGCACGCAAATGTTGAGACAGAGTTAGCACAAAGACAGAGAGCACTAAGGGAGTCTGTGTACTCATAGAAAACTTGAGAGGTTCAAGTAACACTCTTATTATTGTATTTTGTTGTGTGTGAGGCTCCAATTGAGCTCATTGTTGTAAAAAGAAATATGCTTGAAGACATAACAGAGAGGCCACCACTGAAGGTTGGACCAGGAGATGTAGCCCAGGACTATTGGGTTAACTCCTCATTAACTTTGTTGTGTCATGTGTTTTTTTTACTGCTTCATTGTCTGTGAATTTCGAAATCTTATCGATCCATTGCTTAAAATGACATAGACAAATCCATGCACATAAGTCTATAATACCTTATTATTGTCTTAGATCTCATTGTCAGATCACAAAGTACATTCCAACGCTTGTAACCAGGGAAGACAATTACAATCTTAACAAGCCAGTGACTAAAGAGGAAGTTAATGAAGTCATCAAAGAAATGCAAAATGGGAAAGCTCCAAGACCAGATGGGTTCAATGTTGACTTCTTCAATGAATGCTGGAAAATAGTCAAACAAGATATCCTTGAAGTTGTGGAGGACACGAGGAGATCTAGAACCGTTTTGAGGGTGCTCAATGCTTATTTCATAGCTTTGATTCCAAAGGAGGAAAAAGCTATGACACCATACAGATTCAGACCCATAGCTTTATGCAATGTGGTGCAAAAAATTATTTCTAAAGTAATTTCAAACAGACTTAAGCCCCTTCTTCCAACTCTTGTGTCTGAGAAGCAAACTGAATATGTAGAGGGAAGACAAATTCTAAATAACATAATTCAAGCTCAACGGGTGGTTCATTCTCTCAAAATAAATAAGAAAGTGAGCATGATCATACAACTTGACCTAGTGAAAGCTTATGATAAGCTAAGTTGGTCATACATGAGGGAAGTTCTAAAAGCGTATGGCTTCAACCACAACTGGATTAGATGGTTAATGGCCCTTGTTACCTCAGCTAGTTTTTTAATCCTACTTAATGGCTCCCCATCCAGAACATTTAGGCCTTTGAGAGGCCTCAGGCAAGGAGATCCGCTCTCCCCTTTCCTCTTTATTCTCATGATGGAAGGATTAGGCAAAACAATCAAATCAGCCAATGAGGAAGGAAGAATCTAGGGTCTCAAACTAACTCTGAATGGGGATACCTCGACTCATCAACAATTTGTGGATGACACTATGTTGTAGGGTACACCTAGAGTTAAGGAAGCTAAAGCTTTCAAACAAATCCTAAATGACTTTGCTATGGTTGCTGGTACAAAGGTAAGCCTCACAAAATAAAAAAAATTATTTTTTTAATACTGATATTGCTATTCAGAGAAATCTCACCAGAATTGTCAACTTTCAAAGAGGTCAACTACCCTCCAAATATCTGGGCATACCTCACCAACAAACCTCTAAGTAAGAAATTTTGGGAGCCAGTGACTAATAAATTGCAGGACAAAATCAGGAAATGGAGAAGTAGATCTTTGAATTTAGCAGGAGGGCTAATGCTCACAAAGTTGGTCCTGCAAACCATCCCCATCTTCATGTTTTCAACTCTTCCTGATCCAAAAGGAGTTGTACAACACATTAGGAACATGCAAACAGATTTTCTTTGGGGCAAAGGGGAAGAGAAAAAGAAATGGGCTTTGGTAGCTTGAGAAAAGCTTTACAAACCCAAGACGCATGGTGGTCTGGGACTTCATGACCCAGAAACCATAAGCAAAGTTTTGGGGGCAAAACTTTGGTCAAGATGGCTAAAGGAAATGAGAACCCCTTAGGCTAAGCTCTGGAAACATAAGTATGCAAATAACTGGCAAGGAATGGATCATATTTGAATGACAGGGCTCATCAAGGGCTCCCACATTTGGAACAATGCTTGGCAGAATAGAGCCATTGTTCAGAAGCATTGTTTCTGGGAGATTAGAGATGGAAATCTAGCTTGGTTTTGGGAGGATAACTGTCAACAAGAGCCTAACCTATGTAGAGAAGACCTAGCCATTCTCAAGAATGACACTGATAATAAAGGGCTACTCAGGGTGAGTGACTTTTGGAATAAGACAAGAGATAAGGACAAATGGAGAACATGGAAGGACCTAATATATAGTGAAGAGGCCCCTTTGAAGGCCCAGGTAGAAGCTCTTGCAGTGATCCCAGAACAGAGAAAGATTTTGACCTCAACATCGCCTAACCAACTAAGATGGGGAAGAAATAGTGAAAACAACTTCAATCTCAAATAATCCAAAATAATTGCCACTGGGCTTGACTTTCCAAACCCTGATAAGATATGGAAGGACCTATGGCAGAACCCACATTGGATGAAAATAAAATTGTTCATGTGGTTGGTGCAACAAAAAAATTCTAACTTGGGAAAATCTTAGAAAAAGAGGTTTATCTAGTCCATCCAGATGCCAATTATGTGGTCTACAAGAATAAATGATGGATCACCTACTCAACCTTTGCCCATTCACCTCTACCTGGTGGAACTGAGTAACCACAATCTTTAGGCGAACCAACAGGGATGAATTCAACATCACTAGCACTTTGAAGAACTGGAGGAAGGACTTCTCAAAAGATGAAATAATCAATAAAGCCTAGACTCTGATACTAGGTTTTTTGATCTGGAATGTATGGAAAAAGTGCAATAATAGGATTTTCAAGAACAGAATTGGCTCAACCCAGAGCATCATAGCTCAGATTATAAGACAACTTAGAGAAATTGTGAGCACCCTTCTAAAGCAACCACCTGAGAACCCTCCTCTAAACCAGGATGCTCAGATACTTATGAATTTGGGTCTCCAGTTGCTTGTTCCCCAAGGCATAAGCAAGATCGTCAGTCATACAACAGAGGGGAAGGACTTCTAGCAACTGCCTCCTCGTGGCTTTTTGAAATTTAATATAGATGGAGCCTCTAAGGGAAACCCCAGGGTAGCTGGTTATGGAGGAGTCATAAGAGATGAGTAGGGATACATAAAAGTCATCTTTCATAGTCATTTGGGGAATGCCACTAATAATATGGCGGAACTCATGGCCTTAGAACAATGCCTATAAATATTGATTAAATCGAATTTACACAATGCCATCATAGAAGCAGACTCTGAATTGGTAATTAATTCGGCCAAAAAGATAGGCAATGACACAACACGAGAAAAAGTATCAAATCACTGGCGGTTATTACAGGTCTATCAATGTATACAATCCCATCTGCGAGCCCTAAGAACACTCTAATTTGTTCATGTGCGCAGAACAACCAATAGGTTAGCAGATTGTCTGGCGAATGAAGGAGTGCTCTGTACAAAGGATAATAGAAGCTATGATTGGGAGTCTAGACCCTCAGGGATTTTGTGCAAGGACTGCCATAGACAGCCGAGCGCAGACAGGGAATATTTCCAATTTATGAGAGATAAGTAGTAAAAAGACCATTGCAAATAGGAGAAGAGGAACCAATAACAAGGAAGGCGCAAGGAGTAAACAGTGGTCAGTTTGTCAGGCAACTGACCAAAGATGGCAGCCAACTCCAATATTCAACGGATTTCGAGCAGATAGATGCACGAAGAATAACCCACAAAATGGATCCGAAATATTATGAAGCTGCAGTTTAGGACACTCATCGGGTCCGAATGGAAATTTAAAGAGTGGGCATGTTGCTGACCCAAAATCCACTCTGGACCGTCGGATCGACGAGGGCATGATCACATAGCAGTCGGGTCATAGAAACAATCAAGGGCTAATCCACTAAGCGGACCCGAAAAACTATAGAAATATGGTTTTGGGTCTTCATCGGGTCCAAAAGGCGATTTATGGAGTGGGCATGTTATTGGCCCAAATTAATCATTATACCGTCGGATCGTTGAGGACCGGATCGCATGGTAGTTGGGTAATGTAGCCAATCGAGGGCTAATCAACAGGTGAAAGCTTGTTTTGTAGTCAACTAATGTTTCTTTGTGGGCCACAAGATATGTGGGACGTAGGATATGTGGGCCCTTGTCATCAAGGGCTGTCGGGCTCTTTGTTGCACGAGACTTGTGATGTTTAGTGAACCCGAAAGAACCTTAGAACTTTACAAATCTATCTTTCGGGTTATGGAGGAAGGCAGGTTTTCCAAAGCATAGCTTTCAGGATGAACAGTTCATTGGTGGTTTAAGCATTAATCCTTTTGTAGTTTTGCTTGAGTCAGGTACGAGGTTGTGTCAACCCAGCAATCTATTGAGTGTGCACAGAGATGGTGTTGTTGTTCTTGATTCTATTAAAACAATGTAAATTATGTATTTTTTTCTAGATTAATGGGAGGCTCTACTCTTACTGGATCAAAAAAAAAAAAAAAAAAAAAATTATTCATATGCTCAAAAAGTTTGAAGAGAAGCCTTTAGAGCTCACTATAATTTTGACATCGTAAAAGGCTAAGAAAGTCAGTGTTGCAATAAGATTATGAAACTTAGATCTAATGTGGTTGTACTAGCGGCCACTCTAAGAGAAAGTGATTTTCATCCTCAATGTCCCACCAACTAAAAAACAAAAATAAATGTCCTACGAACTTAAAAAAGAAAAATAAATATTACTATGGAAAAAAGTAAATAAAGACAAAATTGGAGATGGTTTTATGAAAATATTGAAATGTTTACATGCAGGCGAGATTCACATAGTTATTATTATTTTTTTTTAATTTGCATAAGAAATATTAATTCATAATTAATTTATTTAAAAATTAAAAAAAATTAAAAAACTATATTATTAAATTTAAAAAGTTTTTAGTATTTTTAGAATTTTTCAAAATATTAAATTCCCATCTGGTTCCAATTTTGGTATGGCCTTGCTTGAACTTTATGCAGCATTGTTGATAGAATCTGACCAGTGCCGAAATGGCGCATTCTGCGCCTGAGAATGGGAAAGTGCATGACGTGGAGTAAAGAGGAATAAAACAATTTAATTTTAGAAGAATAATAACTCACATCTAACACGGTGCAAATTACAGTTTGTTCATTGTTTTCCGGCTACTGGACCCCTGAGCTCACATACGTTCAAACTATGTCATTCTTCATTGTTTCTTCTCTTTGGCTCTTGGCTTTCATCTCAATCCACGTTTAGCACGGTATACATTACATTTCTCTTCATTGTTATTGATCCTCGTTGGTTCTAATTTGGCTGCTGGGCTTGACATCTGTCAAGGATTAATTACATTATTCTTCTTGCTCAGGTTGATTTATTTTTTTACTAAGTTGAGCAGAGGTTTAAGTATGATGCAGGAGCATCTGGTCAACAGGGTAAAAATAGAGAGAAGGCAGACAAAGTTTCCAAGAGGACTGGGAACATGGTTTGATGGATGGGCAGTAACACTGCCTTGGTTATTTTTTTTCTTTTACTATTGTCTTTATTTACTTATGTAATGTTTGCTTTAATTACCAGAAGCAGAGAAAAACAATAATGTGATAGTTTACTTTTAATTAGGAACAGTAATAAATTAGGAATAGTTTTATTCTTGCAAAATAGAAATCGAATATGTCAGTTAACAGCCAACTGTAGAAACGAACAACCAACAGCAGTTATGTAATAAGAACTACCTTTGTAAACAGAACTATAAAAAGAGCGGAATGATCCATTGAGGGGGTTCCAACTTCGTGAAATTAAACAAGAAGAAGAGATAATAAAGGATAAGCTATTCTGAGCATTCAAATAAAAATATACTGTGTTCATTTGTGTGATAGTGCAGATACAATTCTTTTTAAAGCTAGGTTGTCAACCAGAGTACGCTACAGGCGATGCAAAAAGGAAACAATAATATACTGGCGGAAATTCCACAACAAAAATATACACGCCCGAACCCAGGTATGCTACATCGCGCACAGTCATTATCATTCATGAAATTAACATTCCACATAATCATGATACGTTGCTAGAAAAATATGTTTTGCATATAGAAAACGCCCTGTACAAATTCCATTATATACTATCCAAAACGACTGAGCGACTCAAGCTACAGGCATAGCAAAAATATTTACAGTGGAAGAAATACAAGTTTACAGCCAAGGTTCGGCATCGAAACAAAGACTGCAGACCACGAAAGACAGACTCAACCCTAACAACCTAGGACTGCACGCAGATCCGACCTCAAGGATTTGAGAAACCCAAGACAAACTACTACCAAACAACAAGAGAAAGAACTACCCGAGACTTGCAGACTGTCGAGGACTCGAGGAAGGCCATCGTGCACAGTCCCCCCTGCAAGGTAACAAAAGGAAGGGTTAGACAGGTCGGCAAACACAAATACGAAGACATATCATAACGGAACCAGAACGCAGAGCCAGAGACAAAGTTGGGTTTACCTGTACACGACGCCAACACCTCCAATCGAAGCAGAAGGAATACCTTCCCACGAAGGAGCCGAAACGTAAATAACAGAAGGAGAAGCGAATAAATCATTCTAGCATAGAGCACAGACTTACCAGTATGGTTTGCGAAGCCGTCAACTGAAAGCGTTGTCACCAGACCCCCAGGAGCAGAGCCACCAAGAAATCGTTGCAGAAGAGCACGAATATACCAAGCGGAATACAGTAGCAGACAGTAAGGAGGCAAACCCATATATTAGCAGACAGCGAGGAGACAAACCCCAACTAACAAAGGCACCCATAAAATCGCTCGAATACAAAGACCAATAAGAGTTTCGAAAAACAATAGCTGAAGACGAGCCGAGAACAATCACAGAGACCCTAGCTGCATAAAAGTATTTTCGAAACTTACCATCAAATTGAACAGACGCCATTGAAACAAGAAGGGTCGAACATAAACCAACCGCAATGTTGAAATCGTAACAGAGTATCGAACCAGTGAGCCAAGCCATTCAAAAAACCCACAGACATCCACAGAGGTCACTCAGTTACAGAGCGGAGAAGTAACACAATACCCGGACAGACAAAAGTGAAATGAGCGGAAGGGTCGAGAACCAAAGTAAAAACCCTCAACCCTAGTGAGGCTTTCGAGACGCACAACTGTCGAACGGAGGCCAGACGGAGGTACCACCCTTCATTAAAAACAAATCCAAAGTACCGATTCCGCAGATTGCCATATTATTAAACAATAAATAAACACATCATAACCCTTGCCACGGTGTAATACACGTCAACTGGTGGAGCATTGGGATCACGTGGGTTGGCCCCATCAAGTGGTATTAGAGCAGTTTTTTTTATATATATAGAGGAAGATGGCAGAGGTACAAGCACCAAGACGAGGACGTGGAAGAGGTGGACGCCGAGGAGCAGATGAAGGATTGAGAGAGCAGGTTCGAGTTCTTACAGCTCGTTTGGAAGCAGTGGAAGTGGGTAGGCGAAGAGACCCGGAACTTGGAGATGACAGTGAGGAGGAAGCGGCAACTGCTACAGACGGGTCAGATGAAGAAGCTCCAGAATTGAGACTACTGCGTTCAATTTTATTGGCCAGCATCAAACCCAAAACAGAGATTTCTAATTACGATGGCAGTCTGTCTGCAGATGTCCTATTGGACTGGATAAGCGAACTAGATAAATATTTCGAAAATGAGGAAGTCAGGGAGGATAAAAGAGTCAAGTTCGCTGCTACTAAGTTAAAGGGATATGCCCTCTTATGGTGGGACAATGTCCAAGCGGACAGAAAAAGGTTGAACAAATTGCCCATACGAAAATGGTCGAGAATGGTGGCAAAATTGAAAGGCAGATTTTTGCCGAAAGATTACCAAGTTGAACTATGTCGTCGAGTACAGAATTTGAGAGAGAAGGGTATGACTGTCAAGGAGTATATAGAAGAGTTTTACCGGGTAAATCTACGTGCTGGTTATACGGATGAAACTCTAGAAAAAACAGTGAGGTACGTAAATGGCTTGAGGATGGAAATTCTGGATGAAATTAGTATTCTTTCTCCCCGAATTATTGAATAAGCCTTTCAGAGTGCTGTGAAGGCTGAAGAGAAAATCAATCGGAAACAGAATAACAGGAGAGGGAGAGGGAATGGCAGAGGACGGGGACAGTACTACGGTAGAGGAAGGACCGCTGCGAACAGCGAAGAAGGCAGTAGTTCTAAAACTTCAGGGACAGCAGAGAAAGGAGAAAGCACCAGAGGAGGTCGGTCATATCAGAGAGGACGAGGAAATGGCCGCGGAAGAGGGACTAGTGTCCAGTGCTACATGTGCCATAAATGGGGGCATCGATCCTTTGAATGTCCAGAAGTTGAACAGACAGGTCAGAGAGGAACATTTATGATACAACCTGAAGAAGCTGAAGCACAACCACGTGGAAAACATGGCGGAAACGGGAGAAGCGTTGATTTTAAATAAAGTGCTGCTAAAACCAACCAAGAAGGTGGCTGAACCAACACAGCAGAAAGCACTATTCCGTATAGTCTGTAAATCGCATGGAAAATGCTGCAAAGTGATAATAGACAGCGGCAGTACGGATAACTTGGTTGCCACTGAGATGGTGGAAAAACTGGGGTTGAAAAGGCTGAAGCACCCCACACCTTACAAGGTGTCGTGGCTACAGAAAGGCCATCAGCTGTTAGTTGATGAACAATGCGAGGTAGAGTTTCACATTGGCAAGTATCATGACATAGTGGTCTGTGATATTATGCCAATGGACGTGTGCCATATACTGCTTGGAAGACCATGGCAGTATGATCGGAAGGTGACACACGATGGAAAGACCAATTGCTATAAATTTACGAAGGATGGGGTTAAACACACACTTGTACCCATCAAAGAAGAAGAAACAGCAGAATCAAGCGGAACAAAGGCACTGTTAATTGGAGGAAAACAGTTTGTGAAACAGGTAGAGGAAAATGAAGTTAATTTTGCAGTTGTAAGGAGGATGAAACTAGTATTACTGAACTTGGAAAAATCAAAACTGCCTAAGGAAATATAGGAGCTATTGGAAGAATTCCAAGAGATTGCGGCTGATGAGTTGCCTGATAAATTTCCTCCTAAGAGGAGTATGAGCCATCACATTGATTTTATACTAGGATCAAGCTTACCAAATAAGGTAGCGTACAGAATGAGTCCGAAGGACAATGAAGAAGTATGCAAACAAGTACAGGAGTTGCTGGATAAGGGACTAATCAGAGAAAGCCTGAGCCCCTATGCAGTACCAACAGTACTAGCACCCAAGAAAGGTGGAGAATGGCGAATGTGTACCGATTCGCGGGCTATAAACAAAATCACGATTCGATACAGGTTTCCCTTGCCTAGAATGGACGACATGATGGACTGTCTTAGTGGGGCAGCTTATTTTACGAAAATAGATCTGAAGAGTGGGTACCATCAGATCAGGATTAGAGAGGGAGACGAATGGAAAACAGCCTTCAAGAACAACAAAGGACTGTACGAATGGCTGGTCATGCCATTTGGGTTGAGTAACGCTCTGAGTACTTTTATGAGACTGATGAATGAAATGTTAAAGGAATTTATTGGAAAATTTGTGATAGTCTATCTAGACGATATTTTAATTTTCAGCAGGATGAAAAGAGAACACCTTCAGCATATTCGAAGGGTATTCGAAAAGCTGCAGCAGAACAAGCTGCTGATAAATTTGAAGAAGTGCACTTTCTTACAGAAGGAGCTGATATATCTGGGATTTGTAGTTGCGGAGAACGAGTTAAAGATGGACCCAGAAAAGATTTCAGCAATCTTAAGTTGGCCGTCACCTAAGAGTTTGTTTGAGGTACGTAGCTTTCATGGTTTAGCAAGTTTTTATCGAAAATTCATTAAGAATTTTAGTGAGATTTGCGTACCAATGCTAGAGACCATAAAAAAGGCCAGCCAACCTTTTTGTTGGACCAAGGCGGCGGAAGACAGTTTCCAACTTCTGAAGCGGAAAATAACGGAGAGGCCGATCTTGAGACTGCTCGATTTTAGTAAACCTTTTCAGGTTCGTTGCGATGCAAGTGGGATAGCTATTGGCGCTGTGCTTAGTCAGGAGGATAGACCAGTGGCATTTTTTAGCGAAAAACTAAATGAGTGTCGGCAGAAGTATTCATCATATGATAAAGAGTTCTATGCAGTAGTCCAAGCTTTAAAACATTGGAGACAATACCTACTAGGCAACGAGTTCGTCTTGTTCTCTGATAATTCAGCATTACAATATGTAACGCAGCAGCACAAATTGAACCATAAGCATGCCAAGTGGGTCGAGTACTTACAGAGCTTTACTTTTGTGCTAAAACACATAAGTGGGCAAGCCAACAAAGTGGCGGATGCTTTAAGCAAAAGAGCCTTTCTCTTACACGAAAGTGGCATACAGGTGATGGGATTTGAGTATTTGAAGGATTTGTACCAGATGGACGCGGATTTCAAGGAAGCTTTTGAAGCATGCCAAAATCCTGTCTTAAGGAATACAAGCCCATGGCTAGATTTTAATTTACAGGAAGGATTATTATTTCGAGGTGGACAGCTATGTATTCCGTTTTGTTCTATGAGGGAAACTTTAGTAAAAGAGAAACACAGTGGTGGTTTAGCAGGACATTTTGGCGTCGATAAAACGTTGGAACAGCTAGGACATTTTTATTACTGGCCAAAGATGAACTGGGATGTACAGAGATATGTAACCAGATGCAAAGTCTGCCAACTGGTGAAAGGACATAGCCAGAATACTGGATTATACACACCCCTACCAGTTCCAAGTAGACCGTGGGATTCAGTCAGCATCGATTTTGTCCTAGGATTACCTAGAACGCAGCGGGGATATGATTCAGTGATGTTGGTGGTAGACAGGTTCTCAAAAATGGCTCATTTTATTCCTTGCCGGAAAACTAGTGACGCCACGAATGTGGCACACCTGTTTTTCACGGAAGTTGTTAGATTACATGGCTTACCGAGGACTATTGTTTCAGACAGGGATGTGAAATTCACAAGACATTTTTGGTGCACCCTGTGGAAAAAGTTGGGCACGCAATTAAATTTCAGTTATGCGTATCACCCGCAGACTAATGGACAGACAGAGGTGGTGAACAGGAGTTTGGGCAATTTATTATGAAGTTTGACAGGAGAAAATTCACGATTATGGGATCGAGCTCTTGCCCAGGCAGAATTCGCATATAACGATTCGCCCAATCGGAGCACCGGATTTAGCCCATTTCATATTTTGTATGGAATGCATCCTCGAGGGGTACACGAACTACGAGATTTGGGACAGCTAGAACGGAGAAGTGCAGATGGGGAGGATTTTGCTGAAGCCATGAGTGAACTTCATGAAAAGGTTAAGTTGAGATTACAGGACAACACGTAGAAATACAAACAGCACGCAGACACAAAGCGACGAGAGGTATAGTTTGATGTTGGAGACGAAGTACTTGCGCACCTGCGCCGGGAATGGTTTCCTAAGGGCACCTACAACAAGTTAAAATACAAGAAAATCGGTCCATGCAAGATTCTGCGAAAATTTTCAGCAAATGCGTATGAAATTCAGCTGCCACCGGACATAGGCATTTCTCCTATATTCAACGTGGCTGACCTATTTCCATATCATGCCCAGGCGGAAGATGGTAGTACGGTACAGCCAGAACGGGACACCCAGTTAGAGAACAGTCCTTGGAAGAAACAGTTACCTTTAGCCCGGACCCATGAAATTGAAGGGATTCTCAGCACCCAGGTAGCCAAAAGAACGCGCAAAAAGGAGTATCTGCGTTACCTCGTCAAGTGGAAAGGCCGTCCAATGGAGGACAACTCGTGGCTCAACGCGGCGCAGATTCAGAAGGCTGGTTACTTGGTGGAGGAGCTCATGGAACGAAGCCATGAGTTCTCTTTTACCCCGGAAGCCTGATGCAGGAGCATCTGGTGAACAGGGTAAAATCAGAGAGAAGGCAGACAAAGTTTCCAAGAGGACTGGGAACATGGTTTGATGGATGGGCAGTAACACTGCCTTGGTTATTTTTTTTCTTTTACTATTCTCTTTATTTACTTATGTAATGTTTTCTTTAATTACCAGAAGCAGAGAAAAACAATAATGTGATAGTTTACTTTTAATTAGGAACAGTAATAAATTAGGAATAGTTTTATTCTTGCAAAATAGAAACCGAATATGTCAGTTAACAACCAACTGTAGAAACGAAAAACCAACAGTAGTTATGTAATAAGAACTACCTTTGTAAACAGAACTATAAAAAGAGCGGAATGATCCATTGAGGGGGTTCCGACTTCGTGAAATTAAACAAGAAGCAGAGATAATAAAGGATAAGCGATTCTGAGCATTCAAATAAAAATATACTGTGTTCATTTGTGTGATAGTGCAGATACAGTTCTTTTTAAAGCTAGGTTGTCAACTAGAGTACGCTACAGGCGTTGCGAAAAGGAAACAATAATATACTGGCGGAAATTCCACAACAAAAATATACACTCCCGAACCCAGGTATGCTACATCGCGCACAGTCATTATCATTCATGAAATTAACATTCCACATAATCACGATACGTTGCTAGAAAAATATGTTTTGCATATAGAAAAAGCCCTGTACAAATTCCATTATATACTGTCCAAAACGACCGAGCGACTCAAGCTACAGGCATAGCAAAAATATTTACAGTGGAAGAAATACAAGTTTACAGCCAAGGTTCGGCATCGAAACAAAGACCGAAGACCACGAAAGACAGACTCAACCCTAACAACCTAGGACTGCACACAGATCTGACCTCAAGGGTTTGAGAAACCCAAGACAAACTACTACCAAACAGCAAGAGAAAGAACTACCCGAGACTTGCAGACTGTCGAGGACTCGAGGAAGGCCATCATGCACAGTCCCCCCTGCAAGGTAACAAAAGGAAGGGTTAGATAGGTCGGCAAACACAAATACGAAGACATATCATAACGGAACCAGAACGCAGAGCCAGAGACGAAGTTGGTTTTACCTGTACACGGCGCCAACACCTCCAATCGAACCAGAAGGAATACCTGCCCACGAAGGAGCCAAAACGTAAATAACAGAAGGAGAAGCGAATAAATCATTCTGGCATAGAGCACAGACTTACCAGTATGGTTTGCGAAGCCATCAACTGAAAGCGTTGTCACCAGACCCCCAGGAGCAGAGCCACCAAGAAATCATTGCAGAAGAGCACGAATATACCAAGCGGAATATAGTAGCAGACAGTAAGGAGGCAAACCCATATATTAGCAGACAGCGAGGAGACAAACCCCAACTAACAAAGGCACCCATAAAATCGCTCGAATACAAAGACCAATAAGAGTTTCGAGAAACAATAGCTGAAGACGAGCTGAGAACAATCACAGAGACCCTAGCTGCATAAAAGTATTTTCGAAACTTACCATCAAACTGAGTAGACGCCATTGAAACAAGAAGGGCCGAACATAAACCAACCGCAATGTTGAAATCGTAACAGGGTATCGAACCAGTGAGCCAAGCCATTCAGAAAACCCACAGACATCCACAGAGGTCACTCAGTTGCAGAGCGGAGAAGTAACACAATACTCGAACAAACAAAAGTGAAATGAGCGCGAAGGGTTGAGAGCCAAAGTAAAAACCCTCAACCCTAGTGAGGCTTTCGAGACGCACAACTGTCGAACGGAGGCGAGACGGAGGTACCACCCTTCATTAAAAACAAATCCAAAGTACCGATTCCGCAGATTGCCATATTATTAAACAATAAATAAACACATCATAACCCTTGCCACAGTGTAATACACGTCAACTGGTGGAGCATTGGGATCATGTGGGTTGGCCCCATCAAAGTATATTCTATGGAATAATGACCTAATTAGATGTTATCATAAAGATTGGGGTAAGCTATTTAAAATTTAGATATTTTTTTGAAATAGTTTAATTTTTTTAAAACAACTTTTTTCAAGTCTTTTCATAAAATTTCAAACTAGAAAAATTTAAATCAGTAAATTTAAATTAACTTGAGAATAAATCATTTAATTTTAATTTACAGTTTAAACCAATGAATTTGAATTAACTTTATGATAAATTTGAGTTTAATTAGATAATATTATTATTATTTTTCGTTATTAATATTATTAAATGTTCAAAAAGATAAACACTAATTAATTTTAATATTAGTTTGACTCATATATGTTAAAAAGAAATATGTACATATATGATGATGATGATTAATGTCTGACCTATTTGAATTCAAGAAAAGAAAAAGAATTTAGTTGAAATTCTTCAAATTCTTGTTTTTATGATCAGAGAGAAAGGAAAGAAGTGCTCTAAAATCATTATAGTTGGACTGACTTAATAAGTCAAGAAGGTTAGAATTATGGCAATGTTAGGGAATTGAAAGTTGATGTGTTTTTCATCTTCCACATTCTACCTTTCTAGAGGGTCTTGGGAGTAGACCACCGCTCCGTTTCACTTCCAAGATCATGAGAATTTCAGTATTCAAAAAAGAAATAATTAAAATTAACAAAAAAAATCAATTAGTTTTTTATCAAGAACAATAAGAAGGAAAACTTTAATACATTCAATTCCTAACATAGAATTATAGGTTGTATATGAAAGATACTAATGAAAATATTTCATTAAGGAGGATTTAGTGTTACTAACGGGTATTTAAAAATATATTAATAACTAAATAACATTTTAATTTGCATAATGTGATTTATAAATAAAATATGTGAACACCAATGTTAAGTACAACATTTCAATGTTAATTATGTATATATTATATATGGTTAATGATATTTCAATGTCAATTATGTATATATTATATATGGTTAATGATTCTTGTGGTCAAAATATTTCTTAATAGTCTAACTCATTTACATTTTGGCTTTTTTCTTAATTATATTTTTCTAACAATTTTGTTACACTTTTTAGAATGGCAATTTTATACTAAATAATCTAAGTAATCCAAATACCCAATAAAATTTAAA
>APFE030982987.1:60642-81199 GCA_000404065.3 Pinus taeda
TGAATCTCCCTTGAAACACGAATAGTAATACAACAACCTGAAATACCTGCGAACCAGAGACGCACTGGATTAGACACGAAAATCAAATCGGAAGGAAAAAATTAGCAGTAAAATCGTGAGCAGAGAGTAAATTACCTCGAGCAATGGAATGCACAGGATACCTGACAGAGCCAGATGTTATTAGGGTTTCCTTAGATCAAATAAAACCTCGATAGTTCATCATTATACCTTAATAAGTTACCTCGCGAAGTGACCCAACGCCTCCTTTTGTTGCAAAGCTTCCAACCATCAGTGGTTTGACCTGCTACTTGGAATGAGAGGGACGAATCTGGAAAACGAGATTGAGTCCAATTCTATTCCACGATACCTGTGAGGCTTGTATACGTGGTTCTGGAGAGATCTCGTAAGTTCGCACTTCCCTTGTCTCTTATGCGAAGAGCTCTTCAAGCGAAAGTTGATGAGTGAAATGAGCTCTTCCTTCACTCATATATATACGTTTCCTTCCTCATGTTAAGCGGGTTGCTTATTCATAGCTGACCTCCCTTTATTACATGTAAAGCCCACGTATATCATACATGCGGCAATAAACCCAATAAACTTAATTTATTTAAATATAAACAACATAAATTTAATTTATTTAAATAAAAACAAATATTATAATATAAATTCCAAATATTATGGTACTTAATTATTAATCACTCAATATAATATATTACTGCTATCAAATATACACCTATAACTTTAAATAACATACACCTATAACTTTAAATAACATGAAATTAATTTATTTCAATAAAAACAAATATTAGAGAATTCCAAATATTACTGCACTTTTTTATAAGACTGTTGTTTGAGAGGGTAGTAATGACGTTTTTGCAAAAAAGTGAACAGTAAAAAATACGTTTTAGAACTTTGAAAGCCCATCACAAAAAACGGCTTTTTAAAATTTTTAAACGTGAAATACGGTCAAAATGCCTTGTGACGGGCATTTTGCCCCTCAAATTCCAACCCTGGTGTTGGGATACACTTCAGACTGCATATGTCCATGAGTGTTGGGATACACTTCAGACTGCATATGTAGAGCCGACTCAAGAAGCATGGGTCACGACTAATAGTCAGAAGAATGCAGCGAAAGAACACATATAGTAAAAGTGGCTCTGATAGTAAAAGTGAAATATTTTTACCATGTCTTTCTCAAACTCTTCTGTAATATTAATAATCACATCTCCTTCATTATAGGAAAAAGTGGCTCTGATAGTAAGAGTGAAATATTTTTACCATGTGTTTCTCAAACCCTTCTGTAATATTAATAATCACATCTCCTTAATTATAGGTTGTAATATCGACAAGCAACCAAACCAACGTATTGTGAATTAGATTATTGATGTTTAATAATTTTTTTAATTACAACTATATATATATATTCTTTTCTATTTTTATTATAGTAAATATTTTATTTTCCATTTAAAAAATATTTAATTTTTACTGAAAAACAAACGTGTCACTTTCCTGAAACTAAACACTGAATATAAAATAAGCGTAAAAGAAAAACTATGTTTAGAAAATAAGTGATATTATCATTCAACAAAATATTTTTACAAATTTGTTTAAAACGTATTTACAATATTGGATACATCTACTCATATTTTAGGTAGCTCTAATATAAATTATTAGTTAACATCAATACTAAAATAAAAAATGATTTCCCTTAAATAATCAAAGAATCGTTTTCTTGGCTCTCGGCTGCCATCTCCATTTTCATTATATCAAAGCTATTGGTGGGTCTGTGGGCGACTATTTGGCACATTGGATTTTTTAAGGTTATTTTATTTAAATAAAATATAATTTAATTAGAAATTAAGAAATAGTGATTTTAAATTGTTAAATATGTAAAAAAAATAAAAATTAATTTTAAATAAAAAATAAAATTAAATAACCAATACAGAAATGATTAAGTATAAATTAAAAAACAAATTAATGATTAGTAATAATTAGATATACTTAAATTTAAAACTATTTTATTTAAAATTAATTAAATTAAAAAATTATTATTTTAAATGGTAAAATTTAGATAATTAAATAAATAAATGAGAAATTAAATTCGTTAGAAAATATGTTGTATATTACCATTAAAATTTAATAATAAAACTATTAAAAAAATGTACATTAAAATAAAAAAGAAAACAATTATATTAATCGAAAGAACAAATAAAGAAAAATAGCCCCAACAGAAAGAGAAATGACGGTTTAGCACTAGGAGGACACAGTATGAAGTGCGCATAGTTTTGGGTTTTTTGTTTTGTTTTGTTTTTTTTTTTTTTAACTTAAAATGTTAAATTGATAAATAGGAAAATTCATTTAAATAAGAAATTAAAAAAAAAAAAAAAAATAAGTTTGGCAATATTTTTGAATTAAAAAATAGTTTGAGACAAAAATATTTTAAAACAAAATTTTAATTAAATAATATAGTTTAAACAAAATTATTTTAAGATAAAATTTTATATTAAAACAAAAAACATTTTGAGACGAAAATATTTTAAGGTAAAATTTTATATTTAAAACAATGGCCATTTAAGACGAAATCCATTTAAAACAATTAATAATTAAGACCAAAACATATCAATTTAAGACAATATTATCTAATGACTGCAAAATTGACTCTTAGAGTGTGCACTAAGTCTACCATGTTACAGACTACTAGTCTTGCACACCTATACCGAAGTTGCTATTTCACTTACCATTCACATTTTTTTTATATAAAGACAACAATTTGTTGGGCTCTTCATTTTGTGGGGTTAGCTGACTCTAAAGAACGCAACTATTTTTCTTGGCAAGATTTCCCGAACATCAATTCATCTTTGTCCCTAGGATCTCTGCGGATACAATTAGAAAAAACTTGTATGTTGTTGCATTCGATATTACTACACGAAAGTTGCTTTTAAGAAAAAATGAGTATTTTGTCTTAAAATTTTCAATATAAATCGCTAGTAAAAAAGGTAGAGGTAAAGGATTATGGGTCCAACTTTACGTTATTGAAGGGTTTTTCAGGAAGTAGAGTGATGGAGGCCGACAACAACTAATGGGATTTAGGGTGATGGAGGTCGACAAGAGAGGTGTGTTTGATGAGAGGAGCGATGGAGGCACTTTTGCTGAATGTGGATAGATAGTAACATAGTTGGAGTAATTTTTGGGGTCTCCATTGATTGTGTTTTAATGCGCTTTTTGACTGTTTCATTTATTTTGAATGCTACTTCTATCCACTTGTTGTCATTATCAGCACATTATTGTGTTGAAACTCCTGATTGTCATAAACAAAATGGATTAGATTCCTCTCAAGGATTGTTGAAAATCGCAGCAAGAAATTCTCAATTTGATTTTTCTTTGATTAAATTGAGAAAATTGTTGAGATTTGGTATCGAAGGACAGGTGGTTCCCTAAGGCTTTGATCTTTGGCCTAGGGAAAAGTGTCCAAAAAAATTTAATTTTTCTCCTAAAGTGACGTTATAACTTTTATAAAGTCAAATCTAATTTAAAAGTGATAAAGTTACTAAAGTCTAATTTTAAAATGACTTTAATAAAGTCAATGTAAAATTAGAAAGGAAAAGTGACTTTGGAAATAAATGACTAAGTGGGTCTTTATTAAAGTGGGGTGAATTAAAAAATAAAAGGTGAGATTTAAATAAGCATTTAATCTAAGCCCTAGATCTCAATCTATTTCAGCCATTGGATTTAGAGGTTACCCAAAAGTCACTTAGGATTAGATTAAAGGAGGAAAATGAGGCAAAAAGTCATTAATTCTTTCATGAGCAGATTGAAAGAAGGAGAGCAAGAGAGCAAGGGAGATTTCTGGACAGTGAGGAGAAGGAGGCTGCAAGTCCGTACAACAGATTTTCAGCAGCGGAGTTTCAGCGGCTGAGTTTCAGCAAGTCTGTACAGCGGAGTTTCAGCAAGGCGGAGTCTCAGCAAGGCTGAGTTTCAGCAAGTCTGTACAACGGAGTTTCAACAACGCTGAGTTTTAGCAAATCTGTACAACAGAGTTTCAGCAAGGCGGAGTTTCAGCAAGGCTGAGTTTCAGCAAGTCTGTACAGTGGAGTTTTAGCAAGGCGGAGTTTTAGCAAGGCTAAGATAAGTTGTAAAAGTTTGCTTGTTGATTTTTGTTGAATATTTCTCTTACTGTAAAAAGAATTTTCCAGAAATAAAAGAAGCTTTCGAACTGGTTTTCCCCAAGAGTTGTAGGGGGTTTTTCCAAAGTCACATTGACAAAAAATCACTGTGTTTAAATGTGTTGAATGACTATTTATATGTGCTGATTTTTTTTTCTTCTATATTTTCCAGCATTCTGTAAAATTTCCAGAATTTGTGTTTTCAGCGAATTTTTTTTTCCAGTTATTGAATGTATGGATATGGGAAATGGCATTTAACTATTTTGGAGAAATAAGGTGAAACTGAAAACCGGAGTGGGAAATGAGAAATTTTTACATGGTATCAGAGCTTGAGTGCTGAAGTGCAGTTTGGGACAGCAAGGAGGAAAATTATAGCCTGCTGATTTTTCACTCAGAAAATTCCAACAAGCTGATTTTTCATAAACAACAGTGTTATCTTTACTACAACAGTGCTATTTTTCAGTTTTATGACAACAGGATGTCATTGGGATTGGCGGTGGAGGATACATTGGATGGGCATACAAATTATAGCGTTTGGAATGAGAGAATGCAGCGTATTTTTTAGGAGGCAGAAGTCTGGGACATCATGGTGCGTACCACACAGAACCTTGTTGTTGTGCCAACTGATGCTAGTTAGTTGGCTGAGTATAATAAAAAGAACAACAATGGTAAGAGACTGATTCTAGATAGAGTCAAAGACCATTGCATTTCTCATGTGAGAGGAAAGAGAAATGCCCATGAGATGCGGACAACATTGTCCAATCTCTACCTGAGTACCAATGAGAACTGGAAAATGGTCCTGAAGGAGAAGTTGAAGACCATTAAGATGGGTAATGATAGTGCAGCTGGATATCTCACAAAGATTACTAATGTGAGAGATGAGTTGGCAGCAATTGGAGAGGTCATTCCACCGACTGAGTTGGTGTGGATTGCAGTGAATGGCCTCCCCCGTTAATGGATGAACTTTGCTGATGCGGTTTGTGCACGTGAGACCCTTCCCACATGGGAGAGGTTTTGGGATGATTGCATTCAGACAGAGATCAGGAAACGTCAGCTTGGGGCAGCCAAGCTAGTTGAGCAGGATGAGGATGTAGCACTGTCAATAGGAGGCACGAAAGGCAAGGGAAGAAGTAGGCTTCCACAAGCAATGGTGGGGGCAAAGGCAAAGGTAAAGGTAAACATGATAACACACAGAAGAACTATTCCAAGGTCAAGTTTTGGAATTGTCAAAAGATGGGACACTATGCAGTTCTGTGTCCGGAGAAGAAGAAGAAGAAGGGGAAGAACCAAAGCGTGGCAGCTTCAACAGAGGTTGAGGACTTTGCATATCGTTTCGACCAGGATTTTGGGTTCACTATTAAAAAAAATCCTCTAGTGCATGATCACCTGCCACATAGGTTCAGAGGGAGCATGCTTTTCCCTCGATTAGCGGAGCATTTTCGGGTATCTGGTATGTGGACAGTGGGGCTTCACGTCACATGACAAGAGTCCTTGAGTACTTCTCAGAGCTTTCAGAGTGTTGCACTGATATGTAGGTAGTACTCGGTGATGATAGAGTTGTTAGAGCAGTCGGTGTGGGGACACTGACATTTCAGAGGGAGTCCAAACCTCCCTTGAAGGTGTCAGATGTTCTTTAAGTGCCAGGGATGAGGAAGAACCTCATATCCATCTCAACTTTGGAGGATAGAGGATATGAGGTACTGTTCAGGGGAGGACAAGTGTTGATGTATCCCAGGGGCACTCCAGCTGATTCAGCTAGAATGATAGGTGTACGCCATGCAAAGGTGTACAAGTTTGCATTCCAGCCCCTTTTGGCATTGAGCAGTAGTACCGACAGCAGAGCTAGTAGTTCTGAGTTGTGTGAGATTTGGCACCGCAGGATGGAGCATATGTATCATGCAGCCTTGAGGACTTTGCGGGAGATCACTACAGGTGTGCCATATTTCAGTACTGATCACTTTGATACTTGCAGAGGATGTGCGATGGGCAAGTTTGCCAAATCCCCTTTTCCTAGCAGTGACAATAGAGTGACTAAGATACTTGATTTGATTCATTCCGATGTGAGTGGTTGGATGTCTCATGTTTCTTTGAGTGGATATGAGTACTATGTTTTATTCTTTGATGATCACTCCAGGAGGACCTGGATTTATTTCTTGAAGACCAAGAGTGAGGTCTTCAAGCGGTTTCAGGAGTTTAGAGCTCTTGTGCAGACACAGATAGGTCGGAAGATCAAGTCCCTGAGGTCGGACAATTGGGGAGCGTACACCCTTGGAGAGTTTGTTGACTATTGTGCGGAGGTATGTATCAGGAGGGAGTTCACTATTCCTTACAACCCCCAACAAAACGAGGTTGCGGAGAGGAAGAACAGATACATCGTAGGGGCTGCCAAAGCCATGTTACATGATCAAGGGTTTCCATTGTTCTTGCGGGTAGAGGCCTGCAACACAACTGTTTATTTGCAGAACAGGAGTCCGCATCGTGCCTTGGGGCACATGACTACAGAGGAGGCTTTTTCTGGGAAGAAGCCTGATATTGGTCATCTTCGTATCTTTGGATGCATTACATACTCCTACATACCCAAGGAGAAGAGGACAAAACTAGAGCCCACCGCAGAGAAGGGTATCTTTGTGGGCTACAATGAGACCTCAAAGGCCTTTCGGATTTACATTCCTGCAAAGAGGAAAGTTGCTGTCAGGCGGGATGTGAAGTTCGAGGAGGATAGTGCCTTTAGGAGGTCACGGTAGTTAGAGTATCTGGATCAGCCAGACCCTCAGCAGCAGTTGATTCAGTCGCAGGGATCCAGTGGGCCGGGATCAAGAGGATACTGAGGTACATATATTACGATGTCAGGTCCGTCAGTGAGCAGTGGCTCGACGAGCCAGAGGGGTAGTGCTCCGAGCAGCATGCAGAGCAGTTCACAGAGCAGTTCACTAGGGAGTCCACTGACGGACAGCTCAGACGGTACCTCAGCTTCTACAGGTTTAGGTGCAGGTAGGAGGACAACAGATAGGCAGTCAGGATTTCAGGCTACTGATGGTGATGAGGAGGAGGAGTTTCATTTTCCTATGGGAGAAGCATGCTCAGGGAAGAGGAAGCTCAAGTGGCTTTGAGACACCTTGAGACATGCCACATTTGTTCCTGAGCCTAAGAGGCCGGTCAGAGAAAGTAGACCACCTGAGAGGTTTTGTAGCTATATGGCAATGGCTACCAACATCCTTGACTCTGAGCCTTCTAGCTATGAGAAGGCAGCTAGCCAGCAGGTCTGGAGAGAGGCCATGCAGGAGGAGTATTCTTCTATCATGAAGAATGATGTTTGGGAGGTGGTGCCGAGGCCTGAGGGCAAATCCGTGGTTACTTCTAGATGGCTTTACAAGGTAAAGCATGCTGCAGATGGTAGCATTGAGAAATTCAAAGCTAGGTTTGCGGCTAGAGGGTTCTCCCAGGTAGAGTGAGTTGATTATGAGGAGACCTTCGCTCCCGTGGCTCGATATGCTTCGATCCGCTCCATTATATCAATAGCAGCAGAGATGGGTTGGAAGATCCACCAGATGGATGTGAAGACTGCATTTTTCAATGGCTTCATACAGGAGGAGGTGTACATTGAGCAGCCACAGGGGTTTGAGGTGTATGAGAAGGAGTCCCATGTGTGCAGACTGAAAAAGGCTCTTTATGGCCTGAAGCAAGCTCACAGAGCTTGGTACTCCAGGATAGATACATACTTGTAGGGGATGGGTTTCACAAAGAGTGAGGTAGATCTAAACCTTTACTATATTGTGATAGGTGAGGAGCCTCTCATTCTGGTGTGTTATATGGATGACTTAATCATTACATGTACAGAGAGACTCATAGAGCACTGCAAGAGAGATCTTGCGGCGGAGTTTGAGATGAAGGACATCAGCTTGATGCATTACTTTTTAGGTTTGGAGGTGTGGCAGGAGGAGGGGCATTTCTTCCTGGGGCAGGGGAAGTATATTGTGGACATTCTTGGCAGATTCCACATGGATGATTGCAAACCCATGTCGACACCAATGATCACCAACTGGAAGAAGCTTCATGCTTCCGATTCCAAGTTGGTGGATCCCACATTGTACAGGCAGTTGATTGGTTCCTTGATGTATTTGGTCAACACTAGACCAGATATTTGTTTTTTAGTCAACACGATGAGTCAGTTTATGTGTGAGCCTAGGAATGTTCATTGGGTTGCTGCAAAACACATTTTGCGATACTTGCAGGGGACAGTGGATTATGGTCTGGACTACAGGCAGGAAGATGGAGTGAGATTGGAAGGTTATACTGATTCTGATTGGGAAGGTTGTGCTTCTGATAGGAAGAGCACTTCAGAGTGTTGTTTTGGGTTGGGTTCAACAGTAGTGTCATGGTTCAGCCGGAAGCAGCAGTCAGTAGCATTGAGTTCAGTGGAAGCAGAGTATATGGCAACCAGTCTAGCTAGTTGTGAGGCCATCTGGCTTCGCAAGATGTTGTTTGGCTTATTTCATCAGCCGTTGAGACCTTCAGTGATTTACTGTGATAACCAGAGTTGCATTAAACTCACGGAGAATCTAGTGTTTCATGAGAGGTCAACGCATATCGGGATCAAATATAATTTCCTCAGAGACTATGTTCAGAAGGGAGCTGTGAAGCTTGAGTATATTTCCACTGATGAACAAGTTGCAGATATTCTTACCAAAGCCTTACCACGGGGCAAGCATGTTTACTTCAGAGACAAGATGGGTGTGGTGAAGAACACCTTCCTCAGTAAGAGGGAGTGTTGAGATTTGGTACCAGAGGATAGGTGGTTCCCTAAGGCTTTGATCTTTGGCCTAGGGAAAAGTGTCCAAAAAAATTTAATTTTTCTCCTAAAGTGCCTTTATATTTTTTATAAAGTCAAATTTAATTTAAAAGTGATAAAGTTACTAAAGTCTAATTTTAAAGTGAATTTAATAAAGTCAATGTAAAATTAGAAAGGAAAAGTGACTTTGGAAATAAATGACTAAGTGGGTCTTTATTAAAATGGGGTGAATTAAAAAATAAAAAGTGAGATTTAAATGAGCATTTAATCTCAGCCCTAGATCTCAATCTATTTCAGCCATTGGATTTAGAGGTTACCCAAAAGTCACTTAGGATTAGATTAAAGGAGGAAAATGAGGCAAAAGGTCATTAATTCTTTCATGAGCAGATTAAGAGAAAGAGAGCAAGAAAGCAAGGGAGATTTCTGGACAGTGAGGAGAAGGAGGCTGCAAGTCCATACAGTAGAGTTTTAGCAGTGGAGTTTCAACAAGTCTGTACAGCGGAGTTTCAATAAGGCGGAGTCTCAGCAATGTTGAGTTTCAGCAAGGTTGTAAAATGGAGTTTCAGCAAGGCTGAGTTTTAGCAAGTCTGTACAGCAGAGTTTCAGCAGGGTGGAGTTTCAGCAAGGCTGAGTTTCAGCAAGTCTGTACAGTGGAGTTTCAGCAAGGCGGAGTTTCAGCAAGGCTGAGTTTCAGTAAGGCTGAGATAAGTTGTAAAAGTTTGCTTGCTGATTTTTGCTGAATATTTCTCTTACTGTAAAAAGCATTTTCCAGAAATAAAAGAAGCTTTCGAACTAGTTTTTCCCAAGAGTTGTAGGGGGTTTTTCCAGGGTCACCTTGACCAAAAATCACTGTGTTTAAATGTATTGAATGACTGTTTATATGTGCTGATTTTTTTTATTTTCTGCATTTTCCAGCATTCTGTAAAATTTCCAGAATTTGTGTTTTCAGCAAAATTTATTTTTTCCAGTTGTTGAATTAATGGATATGGGAAAGGGCATTTAAATATTTTGGAGAAATAAGGTTAAACTGAAAACCCGGGTGGGAAATCAGAAATTTTTACAAAAATTTAAATTTCCACATCAGTAGACAACTTGGATGCAATTAACTTGTATGACATGGCTTGTGTCACCTAGTTTACTCAGTAAATTTGAGTTGGAGGAGTTAGAGTTTAGTTAAGCATGTGTGATTGGTAATAGCAATCAAAGTCAGTTATCTCAAGTTGTTTTCAGTTAAACTAGTTATAGCTATTAGATGAACTAGTGGAAGCCCTGTCATGCAATGAAACTTTAGTCAAACTCAATGATCATCTAGTT
Organism: Pinus taeda; assembly: GCA_000404065.3. NCBI lineage: Eukaryota > Viridiplantae > Streptophyta > Pinopsida > Pinales > Pinaceae > Pinus > Pinus taeda. Next base: position 70,909 of record APFE030982987.1, read on the forward strand.
AACTAATCAATTAGCCCCAAATGCTAGTGCATGCAAAGAATTCAAGTTTCCTTGCTATGGTGAAGATTCCAAGGTAGTGTAACATTAATTGTAAACTAATCTTGAGTGTATTATTGTTGCATGAAGTCATATGATCAACCTTAGGAATTGCAATCCATTTTGGAAAAATTCCTAAATAATAGGGGCATAATTTCTCAAGCAATTACGCAAATAAATATGGGCTCAAGCAGAGGTAGAAATTGATTAAATTTAGATTAAAGCTTCTCAATGACTAGAAAGATAGGTTATTCATTTTTAGGTTGTGTTCAGTTGAGAAAACAAATTGTAATATATCTTTATTCATCAAATTAATGCAAGCATGCATTGGGGTTTTTAGCAGATTTCTTTCCCTAGGAAAAATATTGTGTTTATATGTGCTATTTCCGATTGCATGTCTAAAATTTTTGTTCTAAATTGTGAATTAAGTTCCGTGGAGAAGTGGAGTAGGTTTGTGTCCTGTGATTTTAAAAAAGTTTCATGAGAAGTTGCAAATATACACCATAATTTCTACATGGTATCAAAGCAAGAGTCACATTAGAGAAAGAATTTTGAAGTTGTTTCTGAGGAGGTTCGAATTTGCAGTTCAGTGTAGCAGGATATCTTCAAAGTTGAGAAGATGGCGTTCAATGGGGTGAAGCTAGAGTATACCTTGGAAGGAAACTCTAATTTTATCGCATGGAGGAGGTATTAGATGATATGAGGTTGCTAGAATACATCAAGAGAGATGTTGCAAAACCAACAGAATCTGATGCCCAAAACCTTTCTTAGTAATGAAAGATGTAGCCAAGGAGAGTAGAATAATATTAGAGGGAGTATAGGACTACATTGTCACCAATCTCCATGGGAAAGAAAATCCTTATGCAATGTGGTAGGCACTAACAGATCTGTTCTAGAATAGTAGTGACCACAAGAAGTCGACGCTCAAGGATAAACTTTGAAATATCAAGATGTAGATGAATGACACTATCTCACAGTATCTGAGCAGGTTCACACAAGTTCGTGATGAGCTTGCAAAAATTGGTGTTATTGTTTCATATGATGACTTGGTAAGCCTAGGCCTTCTGAGCATTCCCAAGAGTTGGCATAACTATGAAGATTTAGTGAATCAGAGGGAGAAACTACTAAATTGAGAACGCTTAGAGTCTGAATTGGTACAGGAGGAAATAAGGTGGAATACTAGAGATGGGACCTCATCCAAGGGAAATGATTAAGAAATATTTGCATTGGTTGGAAAGGGAAATAAGGGAAAATGGAAGAAAGCTCAAACCAAAACAGAATCCGGCCCAGGGGAAAAGAAGAAAGATTTGTCAAGAAATAAATGCTTCCATTATCATGAACAAATGCACTATGCCACAAAGTGTCCACACAAAAAGGCAAGAAAGAAGACCTTAGGAAGAGTAGCAGGTGAAGCCTTGGCTTCATAGTTCAAGCCCAACTTTACCCTTATCGCATGCATGTGCATCACAGTACTAGCGAGCGTGTGGTACTTAGAGTTAGGTGCATCATTCCACATGACAAGGTGTAGATATTTTTTCAGTGACCTGGAAGAAAAAGATCTCTATATGCACATCAAGCTAGGGGATGATAGAAGGTACAACAAAATTGATATTGGTACAATCACCTTTTAGAGGGAGTTGGGCTCCCCTCTGAGGCTCAAGGATTTCATGTTTATTCTAGGCCTAAAGAAAAATTTCATCTCTGTTGCAGTTTTGGGAGACCGTGGTTATGATGTGATCTTCAGTAAAGGAAAAGCATTCCTAAGACACATAGCCATGGGACAGCTGAAGTTGATCGAAGTTCATGTGAAGAACTTGTATAAGATATATGTTAAATACTTTGTTGGATTAAGTAATAAGGCGAAGAAAGTACAGGGTCGCAATGGCAATGAACTTTAGCACATAAGACTTGGCCCTTTGCATCATGACACCTTGCTTTTACCACTGACATGTTTGTAATATTTATGAAATAATTGTTCTTGAAATAATAATAACATAGTAGAAACCCATGTTTTGGAGTAATGAATTCCCCAAAAAAAAATTATTCATATTAACAAAAGAAATAAACAAATAACCTTTTATAGTGTTCAGATCCATATTAACAAAACAAATAAGCAAATAACCTTTTATATTGTTTAGATCTTTCAGAAAAAATCACATTGAGAACAAAAGATTGACGCGTTTCGAACCTAAATCAAAGTTCATCCTTGTGCTGATAATGAACCTTGATTTAAGTTGGAAATTCATTTGTTCTCAATATGATTTTTCCCAAAAAATTATATATATTGAATCACAAAAGTATAAAATCTAAAAATAACTTTTTATTGATAAAACAGATTTTGTGAATCATTTTATTTAAAATTTAAAAATATTTAATTTTCTTATATATTAATATTATAAAATTTTAATTAAATCTATTTTCTTTATATTAGAAACAAAATTTAAATAACAAACCATTAAAAAAATTGTGTCCGCACATTTAAAAATCAAAAACCATGATTACTAAAATTTGCCACCCACACAAAAAATATTGTGCAATGATGGTTTTCTGGGCGGAGATCTCTTTATATTGAATTACTTACGTGCATAGGATTCTTCTAGTTTTTATTAAATGAAATGATATTTTTGTGTATTTTTTTGAGTTGATTTTGCTTATAATTTTTAAAGACTTTTGCAGAATTATAATTTAAAAAATTTTAAAAAATTATAAAAGTATTGAATTTATTTATGTTGAGATTTTCTGTTTTTATAAATTAGGCAAAAATCTCAAGAGTGTGACAACAATAGGATTTGTTGCTATATTAGCTCAAGTTAGTTGGGAAAGAGTTAATGTATCCTATATTTGTTGTGAGAGGATTTATGAGTCAGTTAGATTCTCTTGGCTATAAAATATATGCCCGTATAAATATTGGAAGTGTGAGAGATTGTGAGGAAAATGATTATCTTGTAATCTCCTGTTTGATAATAAAAATTACTGATGCCTATGTTTGGTGGATGTAGCCCAGAATGGTTGGGTGAATCACATTAAACTTTTGTGTCTTTTGTGTATGGTTTATTTGTTGTGTATGCTATTTATCTTGTTGCACACTGATTGCTCTAACAAGTGGTATTAGAGCATGTTGGAGGCGTGGCGTAGCGGAGGGGGTCCTGCGTGTAACGTGGTTGTCTTCATGTGTTTGTGTGGCTGGTTGAACGACGCTCCCAACCAAACAAACACATAATAAACTGCGCTCAACGATTGCTGCGTGCTGACCGAACGATTGCTACGTGCTGTGGAAGGTGTTTTTGTAGAAGTCCTGACGTGGTGGGCATGGAATTAAACATTGCTGCGTGGAGGTTTAAATTATATATGACAGTGTTGGGAAAACCATATCGGTAAACGATTGTTGCGTGGAGGCATAAGTGACAACGTTGAATGGTGGGGTTAAACTTTGCTGTGGACCTGCGTGTTAATGCCAGATGCATATTGATTGGCGTGAAATATGGTAAAACAGTAGTGCCAACACAGAAAGGTGCGGATAAGGTTTGATTAAGTGTGCCAGTGCGCCAATTTCTTAATTAGCGCGGATCCGAAGGGGATAAACGCACCAATTTTCATACTCTCAGTGTTTTTGCTGCCGACGCAGATTTGCGGGAGTAACAATAGCGCCAATGTGCCAATTTTGTTGGTAAAATTTGCTACTCAGTTTTGTACTGTAATTTGCACAACAAAAAGTTTTTTTTTGAAAAGCAAAGGCAGTGTAATATAAGGCAAAGGCATTTGTTATTAGTTTTGATTGATTAACAAGTTAGAATTTGGAGATTGTTTTTGGGTTGATACAATATGGCGAAGACTTGGACTGCTCGTTTTGAGATCGAGAAGCTTAATGGAAAGAACAATTTCAAGATCTGGAAGGTGAAGATGTACGATTTGCTTGTCCAACATGGTGTGGCAAAGGCTTTGATGGGTAAATCCAAACAGCCTTACAACATCACAGATAATGAGTGGGCCGAGATGGATGAAAGAGCAATTAGTGCTATTTGACTGTGTTTGGCGGATGATGTCTTGTTTAATATCGTGTCGGAGACAACAGCTGCTGGTTTGTGGATGAAATTGGAGAAACTGTACATGACCAAATTCTTAACCAATACGATTCTCCTAAAGCGACAGTTGTACAGTTTGCGAATGAAGGAAGGTACATCAATTACTGATCATTTGAATGCTTTTAATACTCTTCTCGTGCAATTACAAAGTATAGAAGTGAAAATTCAATCCAAGGATAAAGCTATTAATTTATTGTGCTCATTGCCCGAATCGTGGGATCATTTTGTTACTTTTATAAGTCTTAGTTCATCAGAAACCATTGAGTTTGATGATGTAGTTGCATCTTTATTATCGGAAGAAACAAGGAGACGGTCGCATTCAAAAACCTCTACATCAGAAGCTATGATGGTTAGAGGTCATTCTAAGGAAAGACGCTCCAGTAGGCTGAGCGACTCACGGTCAAAGTTGAAAGGGAAGAAGAGTAAGGTAAATTGTTGGTTTTGTGGCAAATCAGGGCATTTGAAGAAAGACTGCTGGAAGCGACAACAACAAACTTCTAAAGAATATTCTTTGATAGAAAATAAGGAGGCAAATACAACTGATACAGGTTCGACATCTTGTTCAAGTATGAGTGATGAATTATTATCAGTTAATGTGTCAAATCATGATCAACATTGGTTGTTAGATTCCGGTGCATCAAACCACATGTGTATTCATAAAGACTAGTTTAAGACATATAAATCAATTGATGATGGAGTTTTGTACATGGGTAATGATGTAACATGTAATATTGTGGGGATTGGGAGTATACAACTGCAAATGTTTGATGGGAAAACTAAAATATTAAATGATGTGAGACATGTACCAGATTTAAGGAAAAATTTGATTTCATTAGGAGCACTTGATTCAAATGGATATAAAACTATAATTCAAGGTGGAGTAATGAAAATTTACAAAGGTATTCTACTAGTTATGAAATCTAAGAAGGTAGGAAATCTATTTCAATTAGAAGGAATTACAAGTCAGGTCATGTGTTTACGGTGTCTGAACATGACAGTAGTTCCATTCAGTTATGGCATCAAAGGTTGGGCCATATGAGTGAAAGAGGGTTAAAAATTTTGGTTGGTCGCAAGTTACTTCCAAATTTAAGGTCTGGAAAGTTAGATTTCTATAAGCATTGTCTGTTTGGAAAAAAAAGTAAACAAAAGTTTAAAACTGGCAAACATACTAGTAAAGGAATACTCGACTATATCCATTCAAATGTCTGGGGTCCAGCCCCTACAACATCATATTGTGGCTCGCCATATTTTGTATCGTTTATTGATGACTTTTCTAGGAAAGTGTGGGTCTACATGTTGAAAAGGAAGTCTGATGTTTTTTCAATTTTCAAGCAGTTTAGAGCATTGGTGGTGAGTTTACTTCTAAGGAGTTTGACACCTATTGCAAGGATGCATGGATCAAGAGACATAAGACCACGGTGTATACTCCTTAGAAAAATGGAGTTGCTGAACGCATGAATAGGACTCTTCTAGAGAGAGCAAGGAGTATGCTAAGTAACGTCGGGTTGCAAAAGGAGTTATGGACGGAAGCAGTGGCAACAGCATGTTATGTGATAAACCGATCTCCATCAATGGAGATAGGTTGCAAGATTCCTCAAGAGGTATGGAAAGGTCACCCTTGTGACTATTCTAAACTCAGAGTGTTTCGTTGTGATGCATATGCTCTAGTGCCTAAACATCAGCGAACTAAATTAGATCAAAAGTCTAAAAGGTATATCTTTGTTGGGTATGGTGTTGGAACAAAGGGATATAGATTGTGGGATCGTACTACCCGCAAAATCATCATGAACAGAGATGTAAAGTTTGATGAATCCTCTCTTGTACAGTTAGATGTAGATAGTAGATTGAAACAGGATGATGCATCTGACTTTCAGCACATTCAGTTTGATAGCATTTCTAATGATAGTCATGACGACCATAGTTTAGATACTAATCATGAACAGGTTTCAGAATCAGAACATGAACAGGGTTCAGGTATAGATCATGAACAGGTCTCAGATACTGATCATCAAGACGTTCCTACAGATGGTAGTCAGCCAATCGAGGAAGCGCCAAAAACATCCTTAAGAAGGTTGACTAGAATCAAACGACCACCGAGAAGGTATGATGATTATGTTACTTCAATTGAATTTACTGCTAATGATGATGAACCTCTGTGTTATCAGGAAGAAATAAAAGGTTTGAAAAGTGACAAGTGGAAAGTAGCCATGAAGGACGAAATGATGGCCTTAGGTAAGAATGGCACATGGGATCTGGTTGAGCTTCCAAAAGACAGGAAAATTGTAGGGTGTAAATGGGTTTTCAAGCTGAAACGTGGTGTGAATGATACGGAAGACAGGTACAAAGCGAGGCTGGTCGCAAAAGGGTTCTCTCAGAAAGCCGACATTGACTTTCATGAGATTTTTTCACCAGTTGTTAAAATAGTTTCAATTAGAATTGTGTTAGCATTAGTGGCTTTGCTTGATTGAGAGTTGCAACAATTAGATGTTAAGACTGCATTTCTACATGGAGAATTAGAAGAGGAAATTTATATGGAACAACCGGAAGGGTTTGTTCAGCATCGCAATAATAAATTTGTCTGCAGGCTCAAGAAGTCATTATATGGCCTAAACAAATCGCCTCGACAGTGGTATAAGAAGTTTGATTCTTTCATGTTGAGTCAGAAGTATGTTAGAAGTGAATATGATCATTGTGTTTATTTTAAACAGTTAAATAATGGCATATTCATTATCTTGGTATTTTATGTTGACGATATGCTTTTAGCAAGTAAAAGCATAGAAGAAATCAACAGGTTGAAGGCTCGGATGGCAAGGACATTTGATATGAAAGATCTAGGAGCAACAAGACAGATTTTGGGCATGGAGATTTTCATAGACAGGAGCAATGGTAAGCTATGGCTATCACAATAGAAGTATATTGAGAAGATACTTTTGAGGTTTGGTTTGAACAATGTGAAGCCTGTGTCAATCCATTTTTCTTCCCATTTCAAGCTTTCTTCCAGTTTATGTCCTAATACAGAGGAAGAAAATGATTATATGTCTCGAATTCCATATGCCAATGTAGTAGGGTGTTTAAAATATGCGATGGTGTATACGCGACCAGATATTTCACATGTAGTTGGGGTTTTCAGCAGGTATATGGCAAATCTGGGTAAAGAACACTGGTCAGCAGTGAAATGGGTGCTTCGGTATTTGAGAGGCATAAGTAGTTATTGTATCACTTACAATAAGAGTAGTGAATTTGTTTGCAGGTATGTTGATTCTGATTTTGCAGGTGATTTGGATAAGAGAAGGTCAACATCAGTGTATGTCTTTACTCTTGCAGGTGGAGCTATCAGCTGGATGTCAAAGCTATAGAACATTGTTGCTTTATCCACTACTGAAGCAGAATACATTGCTACTTCTCAGGCTTGCAAAGAAGTGATTTGGTTGAAAGGTTTGTTTGGTGAATTTGGTAGGTTGCATGACAACATCAAGTTATTTTGTGACAGTGAAAGTGCAATACATTTGGCTAAGAATCCGGCCAATCATAGTAAATCAAAGCATATTCCGATCAAGTACCATTTTGTAAGACAGGTTATCACTGAAAGGGGAGTCTCTCTTGAAAAGGTGCATACAAAGGAGAACTGTGCAGACATGTTCACGAAACCAGTGTTGTTAGAGAAGCTACGTTGGTGTTTGGCTTCTCTTGGCTTGCAGAAAAGATAAAAATAATAGACAAGCAAGGTATCAGGATAATTGTTGTTAAGGTGGAGATTGTTGACATTTTATGTTTTCATAAATTAGGCAAAAATCTCAAGAGTGTGACAACAATAGGATTTGTTGCTATATTAGCTCCAGTTAGTTGGGAAAGAGTTAATGTATCCTATATTTGTTGTGAGAGGATTTATGAGTCAGTTAGATTCTCTTGGCTATAAAATATATGCTCGTACAGATATTGGAAGTGTGAGAGATTGTGAGGAAAATGATTATCTTGTAATCTCCTGTTTGATAATAAAGATTGTTGATGCCTATGTTTGGTGGACGTAGCTCAGAATGGTTGAGTGAACCTATGTCTTTTGTGTATGGTTTATTTGTTGTGTATGTTATTTATCTTGTTGCGCACTGATTTCTCTAACAATTTATATATTTAAAAATATTATTTCATTTAAAAAAACTTCCATAATTGCTGAACCAATTTTCAAATGTTTTCATTAATGTGGAAATGTAGGATACTGTTGTAACAATAGTTGAGAGTGCCAAATTTTAAAATGTCTAGACAATTTGGCAAAATATGATATGATTGGATTGACTTTGAATATTTCGAAACAATTTTCGTAGGCGTTATCCGGACCTCCACATAACGTAATATTTTTTTTCAAAAATTTTAATAAAGAATGGTTAAATATATTTTAGTGGAGATGGCTTTAATATTATCAAATTCTTTTGGCATTTAAAATATTAAAATAAGAGGGTAAACTGGATTTCCTGAGATTTCGACCCTTGTCAAAATTTCAATTATTTTTATATTAACGTCTGCGAAATTACTTTATAATGGTGGAAATACTCATTAAATTTTATTACATCATTAAAATCCATGGTGTTTGTACTCGATGAGAATGCAAACCTGAGTTTTCCTGTTCTAGAACGCTCAAATGGCCACAATTTCACGAAGATGTTCTCATCGGGAGATGGTTGGACTCCACCCTTTTAGGGCACATCCATCCACGTGACAGCTTTTTAGCCATTGAACAAATGCACGCTTCCAATAAATTAGTGAAGAAAGTGGTGTATGGACACGCGTTTCTGTGGGTATCTCATTTGACAGGCTAATACCACAATCGACATGCTTGTCATGAAACGATAAGATAGAAGTCAAAAAGTACAGTACAAAATTTGACCGTTAGGCACTCAATCTGGGCAATAGAAGCCTCAAAATAATCAGAACAGACCATAATGATTCACCTCACAGAAGACAATGCCAAGGAAGAGCAACTGCCATCACCCAAAAGCAAAGGACCCTTTACTGCTCCCCAATCAATGCAGTCATATCTAATAGTCCATTCTGCTCATTGATCCCCCTCCTAGATCGCTGCTCTGCCGTAGAGTTCTGCTTCCTGTAAATGTCTCAGAAAGAAATTTATTGGAACCCATCTTTCATTTTCATGAATTTGAAAATTCAATGTGATAGAGATGGCACAGAAAGGGAGTGCACTTCTTTAATCCAATCAAAGGGTCACTTTAGAATCTCGGTGAACATTATCTCTTCCACACCAAGCCCCATGGTACATTTGAGAACTCCCCACTAGGCCAAAACTTCAGCGCTTGTATTAGAGCCCAAACTACCAGACCAAAATAAATGGTAAGAAAGCAAAGGGAAAAAGAAAATCAGAGCTCCACAACCACACTTCCCTCTAATCAAGGCTCCATCAAAATACCTAATCAGGAAAACATTGTCAAAGGACTTTAGAGCTCTAGGAAGCATGTTGTAGGAGGTTTTATGTGGCCCAAACTCCATGAAATAGTTCACAATTCAGAGAACAATGCCCTGCACTAAATTTTCAAAAATAGCAGTATTTCTGCATCACCAAATTCCCCAGAAAGTCTATAGGGTAAGTGCCCTAAATTCCAAGCTTTTAGAAGACCAACAACTGAGGCAATCAAAGATAGATTAGCTATGCAAAGAAAGGTTTTCCTTGAGGAGGGAAGCAACACCTTCCCTAACCAATAGAACAAAAGGGCAGTCCATAAATAAGTGATCAACATCCTAACCAATAGAGCAAAAGGGCGCTCCATAAATAAGTGATCAACATCCTGAGAGGCTGATCTACAGAGCGGGTAACTCATTGGGCTCATTTGGGATCATTCCTAGGTAAGGATTTTGTTGTGAACCAGAAGTCATGTGAAATATTTCAACTTAATAGGGACCTTCCACCTCCACATTCGAACCAACCAAGTGTCCATAGGGTCCAACAAAGGCTCATATACATATATTTCTATTTGCATGAGTTTCTGGAACATTGGAACATTGGGAACTTGGGTATGAGTGCCCAGAAAAACTAGAGGTTTTCCCAAAATTTATAGGAAACGAAACATTGGGAACTTGGGTATGAGTGCCCAGAAAAACTAGAGGTTTTCCCAAAATTTATAGGAAACGAAACGGTTAATCGGGAGGAGTGATATTATATAATAGAA
>APFE030982987.1:81609-98119 GCA_000404065.3 Pinus taeda
ATAAACAACAAAAGAAATACTCATCAACATGACATCCGAGATATCTCCCTTACATCGAGGTGCCACACGCTTACTTAACCCACATGCTTCCTTAACCCATGAAGAGATGGCTCCAATTTCTCAATTAAGGATATTGATGTTAATTGTTGGCTCCCTGTTAATGGCAGTGTAGATGGTCAACGCTCCCCGTATGTTTGGTGGCATGTGCTTAAGTCTAGTGATGTGTCTGTTTACTAACACCTACGGGTTTTAGTGTAACGACAATCGTGACTCCAACAAGTAGTATTAGAGCCAGAGATCTCAAGTTCGAAACACACTGGGCTCGCATTGGGGGGAGATTGTTGGCTCCCCGTTAATGGCGACGTAGAAGGTAAACACTCACACTCCCCGTGTGTTTTATGGCATGTGCTTAAATCTAGTGATGTGTCTATTTACTAACACCTGCGGGTTTTGGTGTAACGACAATCGTGAGTGCAACATTAAGGGTGTTTTTGGCCTTTCTTCTTGCAACGGTTCCAACATAAGCTCATGTTTTGTGGGTAGTTCAACATATTTCTTTAGAGGCTTTGTGTTTCATAGCATGTGCTTAAATCTAGTGATGTGTCTGTTTACTAACAATTGCAGGTGCCTTTCTTCTTGCAACGGTTCCAACATAAGCTCATGTTTTGTGGGTAGTTCAACATATTTCTTTAGAGGCTTTGTGTTTCATAGCATGTGCTTAAATCTAGTGATGTGTCTGTTTACTAACAATTGCAGGTGCCTTTCTTCTTGCAACGGTTCCAACATAAGCTCATGTTTTGTGGGTAGTTCAACATATTTCTTTAGAGGCTTTGTGTTTCATAGCATGTGCTTAAATCTAGTGATGTGTCTGTTTACTAACAACTGCAGGTTTTGGTGTAACGGCAATCATGACTGCAACACTAAGGCTGTCTTTGGCCTTTCTTCTTGCAAAGGTTGCAACATAGGCTCATGTTTTGTGGGTAATTCAACATATTTCTCTAGAGGCTTTGTATTCCCCAACCCCTCATGTTTTGTGGGTAGTTCAACATATTTCTCTAGAAGCTTTGTATTCCCCAACCCCATGGAATGCCGAAACTCCGAAAAAAACTGTCTTCAAAACTCTACTAACTTTCCCTGGTTCTCATTGTCATTCTCCCTTAAAGGGAGCGTTCCCATACAGTACATACAATTCCAAATATCTTCGGAGTACCGAAAGTATTGTAACAGGTTTCCCACCTCTCGAGTACGATTCAAGTCTAACATAAATATAGATGTCTCCACCCTGCGAAATCCAACCCCAAGTGAAGTTTTCCCCTTTTTTGATAGAAAGATGGCCACCTGAATTAGTTGAAAGCGATAAGAATACCACTCAAAATATAGCTCTGGTGCCAAAACTCAAGATCGACCGCAATGACACCACAATCTGCCTCAGAGTAAAAAAGCGTTTACTATTGGGAAATTGGATGGATGGTCTCACTATAAAAAAGCCTTGACTATTGAGAAATTAGATGATGGGCAAAGATAAAGAGTGAAAACCTTCCATGCCAAGAATGGGATAGTATCTCGTTTCCTTTTCCAACAATCCATTAGCAACCAGAAGAATATCTCACTTCTAACATCGTAAGACGGTGCAAATTATGGTATTGTTCATTGTTTTCAGGCTGTTGGGCCACACCTTAACTAACATACGTACGATCTACGCCATTCTTTCAGTTTTTGTTCGTTTGGCTGCCTCTATCAAGTATTAATTACATTATGCTTCTTGCTGGGCTCGATATTTTCTATCTTTTAACTGAGTGAGTCGGGTTTAGGTCAGCTTGTTTATTTGATGTAACAGTTTACTCACGCTTAGATATCATCATAAAGAAGGTATTAAGTTGGTAGAATTTGGATCTTTTCATATGCTTTAATTTTCAGAAATAAACGTGAGATGTTATCACAAAGATTATATTAAATTAAGTAAAATTTAAACGCTATATTGATACTATCACAAGTGTTATATGAAGCTAGGTAAAATTTATACATTTTTTAAATAGTTTAATTCTTAAATTCATTCTTGTTGTGATTCTAATTTGGCTTTGACCTTTGTGCAGTATTGTTTGAAAGATTTTAATGAGGCGTTAACCGGAAACCTGGTCGTGATAGTTGTACGTTGGCGCGGAAGATCTGACGTGCCCATATTTCAAGGAATGTTTATAATGTAAAATTACATGTCATAAAATTTTTGATTGAACCGAGCACACTAATAAATTAATGGAACTAAGTAACAATACTTATCACATTTTTATTTGACTTATTTAAATAAAATTTTAAAAATAATTATTATTATTATTATTTAAAAATTAAATAAGTTATATTTAAATAAATCAGCGTAGATTTATTTTTAATCTCAAATTTATCAAATGTTAAAAGGAATCAAATCTTTTTAGCTGTAATTTTTTTATTATCATTGTAAAATTTGAGGAAAGTTTTATACCTCAACGGATTTGATTCTTCTCAACGCTTGATAGATCAACAGTTATGATGGACCTAGGCTGGTTATATAATATCTATATGTGTATCTTTGTCTCTTCCTCACTCCCTCTCTCTATCTCATCCCTCAAACATGGACACTCTCTCTCCAGATCTATCTATCTCTCTCTTTCTATCTCTCTCCTAGTTTCCTCTCTTCTTCACTCTCTCTCCATCTCTCCTTTGTCACTGCCTCTCCCTCTCCACCTTTCTCTGTCTATGTCTTTCTTCTACCCTGCCTCCCTCTCCCCCTCTAACTCCATCTCTTTCTCCCTTGTCTCTATTGAGTTCTCTTTCTCTTCCTCCTTTCCTTTGTCATTCTCTCCCACCTCCCTTTGTCTCTCCCCCTATCACTCTCTCTCTCTTCCCTCAAACTTTGTCACTATATCCCTCCCTCTCTCCTTCTCTTTCTCTCATCCATCTCTATGTCTCTATCTCTCTCTCTTCCCCTTTTCTCCCTCTCCCTCTCCTCTCCTCTTCTCTCTCTTCCCTTCTCTCCTCTCTCTCTCTCTTATACTCTCCTGGTCTATCCCTTGTCACTCCCTCTCTCTCTCCACTTTTATCTCTATATTTATTTATTCTTTGCTCCCTCTCTCTCCCTTTCAACTCCATCTCTCTCTCTCTCCTCCTCATCACTCTCTTTGTTTCTTTCTTACTTTTCCCTCTGACTTTGTCACTATCAACTTCCCTCTCTCTCTTAAATTTGATTCCATGATTTTATGTTTAGGGAAGTATCTAAATTAAAAAAAATCAATTGTTTGTAAAATATTACACTTATATTTTGGATCATTCATGTCAAAGGAAATACAAAACTGTAAAACAATCATGCTTTATCTTTCCTCTATTAGTGTTAGTCAATTTTCTTGCTTGCTTGGATCCTTACTTATGCATCTATGTTGGGTTCTTAATAATATTATTTATATTATATAAATTTTATATTTTTATATATAAATGTATTCCCATTTTTAATTTTATTGAAAGCTTGATTTAATTTCTATGAGATTTTTTTAGTAGTAGCGAGGATAGGGGGTTTTAGATAGATCTCAAAAGTAATGATAACCTTTTTCCTTTTAGATTTAATTAAAAAAGTTATAAAATTAAATTAAATTAAAATATTTTTAGTGTGAAATAATTTATGTTTTCAGGGCATGTGGTATTGATAAGCCATAGCATTGGCCCATGGTATTGTAATAAAGCCTACTTATATATTAATAATATGTAGACTAAAGTGGGGGTGAATATCCATGGTTAAGAATCGTGTCATATTGTTATAAAAGATTTTGATTGTGAAATAAGTTATGGTTGTTGGGCATGTGGTATTGATAATTCATGGCATTGGCTCATGATATTGTAACAAAGACTATTCACAAATTAATAAAAAAACCAAAATATAACAAATTGACTTGAGTGAACATTTAAATGTTTATATACATTGCACATTATATTACTTTTAACTTTTTTCTTTTTTTTTTAATTCAACTAACATATAAATGTTAAATGCTTATGTTAAACATTATCATTACATTAAATTTGTTAAATGTTTAACTTTAAACATTTACTCTTGACATCTACCCTATAGTGGGTTAAATTCTTATGTTAAACATTATCATTACATTAAGTTTGTTAAATGTTAAATGCTAAACATTTACTCTTGACATCTACTCTATATTGGGTTGTAGAGTGTCTCTCTGAGCAAAAAAATTAAATTACAATTAAGAATAGTATATATTTATACTGACTTATACTATTGGATTTTTTTTTACATCTTTACAATTTCAATAAACAAGGAGAGGCTACTACATAGAGGGGGTTTGTAAGACAATAATTGCTACAATTTTTGAGTAAATTGTCTTAACTAGAGATATAATTAAAAAAAAAAAAAAAATCGTAAATTGTCTTATGTATTGTATTTAAGTGAGTGTCTCAAATTATTTTCTTGAAAAATTGTCTCTATAAAGACAACATAGAACACAAGTATTGTTTTCTCTTTAGAGAACTATTTTTTGTCTTCCAAGAGACTATAGCTACTATTACAAACATATTTGTCTCTATATAGACAATATATCTTTAATCCTAGTTATTGTCTATCTAGAGACAATAAAAACTTTTCTTTAGAAACAAAATATTGAATGTGAATCTTGTGTTTCTTCCGTGATTAATTCATGATAGGGCATGATGGAATTAAACTACCAACCTCCTACTTGCAAATTAGGTGCTCTTACATTGAGATAGAACCCTTTAAACAAATGTGTTATCTCAATCAGAAAATATAAAAACAAACAAGCCAAAACGTAATGTCATGAGATGTTTAAAGTCATAAAAAAAATTACCTTATAAGTGATCAACTGAAAGCTGCAAAAGTACAATTTCCTATTAACTCAAATAAACTAGTAATACAATTTAAAAAATAAATATGACACCAAACTCTCATGAGTTGTGGCAAAATGTTAATGATTAATCTTACCGCAACATTGTAAAATCATATAACATGCTTGTGGATGAGAAAAATTGATTGTGTACTTCACGAGTTTTCATGATAATTTCAAACTGGAAAACGATAAAAGGCCAATCTGGTCAATCATACCACTATCTTAATAATGTCAGAGTCACTTATAAGTATGAACAAAACAAGAGAAGAAACTCACCGACAGCACAAAATAATTTTTCTTTAGGAAATATTATAATCTCTTCTTGGTAATCAGAAAATATAATCTATGTTGGTTGTAATTACCTAGATTTTTTATGGTTAGTCTAAAAATTATGCTTTTTTAACTGAAACGTTATAGAAATTTCGGTGATATTTTGAAAAAAATCTGGCAAGGATTTTTGTAAATCCAAGTAAAAGTTATCAAAAAAGCATAGTCCTAGATGTTTTTCATGGTGTTGAATCCATTTACACCATCAAAAACACGATTCAAACACTACATCTACAAGATTTTTTGATTTTCTTTGCACGGATTCCGACCACTTTTGACCGTCCAGAGAATTCCTCCGCCTCAATAGACAACTCCGATATCTTATACTAAAAACACTCGCAATAATATTTACCACATGAAATCTCCAAATTCACAATGTCTATGTCATATCACATAACAAATAAATGGATTGTTGATAACATGTGTCAGAAGACAAGGAGGAAAGAAAGAAGAATGAAACCCATAGTAACATGGGTCGTAAGACAAGGAGCCAAAAAAGAAACCTAAAAGAAAGAAACACAATTCATGTCATAAAAACTCATCACTATCAATTTAGTATCTCAACCATGTGATATTTCACATCATGAAAATTGATTGTTTTCTTTCCATACTTTGTGGATTCGCTACTCTAAGATACCAATATCACTTTCCATATGACTCTCCCTAGTAAAGGATAGCAATGTTATTTTTTCCGTAGCATTTATTTAAGCTTCTACTATCTAAGGATAGTGGAATTTATTTCCATAAGAGTAATATATAGTCAAAACACTGTAAAAGAACTAGTTAACAAATTAAAACAAATGTAATGGAAATACTTCTATTAAATCTAATGGATATATTACTAAACATACTTAAAGCTCACCCTTGGAAAACATTCTTTGTCATCGAATAAATCTTCATGGAAGGTAAAAATATTTCATGATTTGAACTAAACACAACCAAAATTTGGCCACTAAAGTTTGGAGCCATTAAAGTGTAACATTATACATGGCTAAACATTACATGGAGAACAACATAAATAAGGAAAAGAATGTCATACACTTCACTACATTTCATTAAGCATGCAGTGATGAAATTTAATAAATTCATAAAAGCTCAAAGCTTACTTCCATTAAAATGATGCACTCCGACGTTTGCAAGCATGACATAATACTAAATTTTTGACGAGGAGATAAATTATTAAAAATTATTATAAGGTTCTTGCAACATCAAGACAAAGTTTTAGGTTTATAGTATTTTACATATTCAAATATACTTGCAATCACTATGCACGTAAATAGTACGTATAATATCTTCTACAAATTAAACTCAAATGAGATTTCCAAATAAATTGCAACACTTTATTCAATATCTAATTGTTGTCAAAATATGTATGAACTAAAAACATCAAGGGAGTTTGAGGAACATTTGAAATAATCACTTTCAAAACCTCAAAATATATCCCACATTCCAATGATATATGACATCCTCTTGATCCTCTCTCTTTCCATTTCACATTTTTATGTGGTAAATATAGGCAAGAGCTTCCATCATTTTAACAAGCTATAAGAATCAACCAAATAAGGGGAACTGAAAATAATGTAGCATGGAATTATAAAAAAGAAAAGTATTACATCAAAATATTGAAACAAGGAGAACCACAATAATGAATTAAGGAAAAAGAGTAGAGCTAATGAATAAGTAAAGGTGAACAAACAAATATAAGTAAATTGCTACTTTTCTTCACAAATATGAAAATGAGCTATTGGTAAGAACTGGAAATTAAATACAAAAAATTTAATCACCATGTCCATCAAAGAGTAGATATTGTTGACTGCAAACCAGAAAAAAGAGGCATGTTGTCACTGTAAACATGAGAATGAGAATAAGACAAAATGTGCACTGCAAATATTTTTTGCTATCAAAATCTCTAAGAACAGGAGACGTAAACATCTATTGATATCAATTTCTTCCATTTGACTTTGGAATCCTTTCCTTGGGCCTTGACTCATGTAGAGTGTGCTACATATCCTTTGTGATGACCCCATTTATAAAAAATATATATTAAATCATTTTCTTACACATTCTTATGTGGTTCAAATCAATGATTGGTTTTGTGGGTTTGTGGAGGGGCTTATTATAAATAAGAAAAAAAAAAAAAATTAAACACTAAAGTATTTAATTGTTAAAATATTGCATGCAATTCTAAGTTAGTCCCTCACTTTCTAATTAGCCTAGAGCACATTAAAAGCCCCTCCTTTTCTATCCAGGGTTGGTCACATTAAAATCCACTCCCTATCTATTTAGGATTAGTCACATTAGTGAGATCACGTTAAACTTTTAAGATGCTAGTAAAATATGTTGAAGGCATAATATTCTTATTAAAAGAGTCTCCTCTTATGTGTTATCAAACAGTAGTTGTGAGTATTGGTGCACATTGACATATAGGTCCCACTAACCTTATGCCAATGGGGAAGCCACAAGAGAGTGGTGTCTCCTACTAACATATTGGTTGACTGGTTGAAGGGTATGCATTCTTTCTTGCTTAACCTTCCCATCTAGTAAATGTGTGAGTGTATTTTGTGAAATGACAGTGGGATACATCTACATTATGGCATCTTCGAATAACTTCTATAGCTATAAAATATTCTCTCAACATGTTGAATTCCAAAAATTATCCTTATTTTAAATTTAGCATGCTGGAATCACATTGAAGGGGTTAACCATTGCTTAGATTTAATGGAAAATTTTTATCATATTTTCTTGCATTGTTTTCTTAATAACATTGTTGTTTGGAATTAGGTCATTATTTTTTTTGTGGGTGTGGGGGGGGGGGTCGGGTCGAATCACTAGTGAAGGAACTTATAATTTTTTCTAAAAATTATTATTGTTTTTTCATGCATAAACTATAACACAAAAGCAAAGATCAGAGCATAAAACATAAAAATAAAACCATGAAAGAATTCAACACAAAGGACATAAATACTTCTGGTGGAAAACCCTATCCGGGGAAAAAACCCCTCACCGCTACTACGCTACTCAAATATTCATTATGCTAAGAAAATTATTTACATAGAGCTACAACTGACTACTATCAAATGGATATCTCTTTCTCATCCATATATACAAACTACCATCTAGTAAAAGCCACCACAAACAATGATCCTAGCTCAGTTACTCCTAAACTATCAAATGACTCTACATACTACTATCTGCTGGAAGCTACCACATCCAACGAGCCTTGCCTAGTTTCTTTCAAACTATCCACCTACCATTGTATTGAGAAAACTACTCAGTTATATTAAATTCAACAGATTCCCCCAACTCCACTCCTTTATGTGGTTATTTTTTCATACATTTTCACACTGGAACCGAGAAATGCTCAACATGTGCACTACAACAATTTATCATCAAGGCACACAATAAAAACCAAATCCACACCAAAATTGCCACTCAGCCTCCAAATCACCTCCACTAAGTCATGCCATAACCAAGTTCACATCAATTCCAACCAACAAAACCAACCAATTGAACACTGCATCAACCAAACACTCATCATCATTGGATTCACACAAGAATATGACAAGTAGAACCATGACCTTATTGACATCAATGCTGACACTAGAATGCCAAAAATTGTTGTTTAATTTGAACTAAGTTCTTGTGACACAAATATTAAAGCTTAAAATACCATAACTTCCAGTATTTTACAACCTAAGGTTTATATAGCTAGTTGAAACCAAAAAAATCATGAGTACAAAAACTTATATTATATATGAACCTATTTTTGCTAGGGTTTCCTTGTTGAATAAACAGCTTAAAAAAATCATGCCACCAAGATTCATAGTTGTTATTGGGAAATTTACAACAAATTTTATGGAGGTTGATATGTTATAGTCGTAGAGGATATTGTCATTTTTATTTGCTCAGTCTCTAACTGAGGGATTGGGGCGAGAACAGACAATGACGGAATTATAAATTAATTGGGATAATTCGTTGGGATCTTCCGTTATGGGAAAGGCTAAAGAATATATTGAATCCTTCCTCTGGGACCATTGAAGGCTAGCTTCCATTTCTTTGGGAAAAGGGTAATTGGGGTTGGGAGCATGAGTGATATAAGCAGAATGGAACTGGGAGTACATGCTTTGTGTGATCAAACTTATTTAGGAAATGAGGGTGGGGGGGGGCTTTTAATATATTGCCCACTTGGTAGTTGTATCACCTCATATAGGTTTTTTTGTTAGCCATCTCACTCCCTCTTGACTACATTATCTTGAAATATCTACTCAAAGAGATATAGTCCACAACTACGTGTCATTTTAACTCACAACTCATCCCATAGTGCAACACAACCATGGTTAAGGCACCATGATTCCAGTCATATTAATACACTAGTAGAAAATGACGAATTAGTGACTAAGTGACTAAAAGCGTTAGTCACCATAGCTTTTCCAAGTGAAATACTACAAAAAATGAGCAATATTAAGTGATCGAACTCAAAAAGACTAACATAAATCACTAATTTTGTCACGGGTTAAAGTATGTGACTAGCTAATAAGTAATAAAACTAAAAATGACTAACATGAATGACTAATTTAGTGTAAGAACAAAAATACAACTACCTAACAAGTACTCTAATAATATGAATAAGTTTTTTATGTCAGTCATCGTAATTGTGTCAAGCAATCTAAACTTACAAGTGACAGGGGATTGAAAGGATGTTAAAGATTGGTTGAAAGGTTATCCTTCCTTAAATACTTCTTCATCCTCACATGATGTATAGGTGAGCCAACTTTGCATTATATATCTCTAATAATTTGTAATTTTAAAAATATATATATTTTAATAAAAAAATCATTTTATCTTATTTTTTAAATCTATTGATTGAAACTAATTGGATCTACTTTCGATTTGAAATTAACTTGAAGAGAAATTTTAATTCTTAAGACTATAATATCAAATAAAAAACTTTAATTTCATATTAACCGACCTAGATTCGTCGTAACCCCGTATCTATCAAGCACCAAGAGGGATCGAATCTCTCAAGGTGCAAGCTTGCTTTTTCTAGTGAAAAACTTGAGGAAATGTTTGCACGTCGAGAGACTGGATCCCTTTTAGCACTTGATAGTTATAGCGTTAATATGGATCTAGGTTTGTTTTATAATATTATATAATATCTATATTTGTATTTGTGTCTCTTTGTTATTCCCTCTCTCTATCTCACCCCCCAAACATACACACACACTCTTTCCCTCTCTGCCCCTTCTATGTCTATCTCTCTCTTCCCCTTCTCTCTCTCTCTTTCTATATCATTCTCTCTATTCCCTCCTACACTCCTCTACTTCACTCCCTCTTTATGACTCCCTTGTCACGTCCTCTCTCTCTCCACCTTTCTCCCTCTATGTTTTTCTTGTTCACTCCCTCTCCTGTCCCCTCCAATTCGATCTCTCTCTCCTCATCTCTATCTTACTTCCTCTCTATCCCTTATCTCCCACCTCCCTCTATCTCTCCCCACAAAATCTCTCTCTCTCTCTCTCTCTCTCTCTCTCTCTCTATTTCGTCCAACTCTATCACTATCTCTCCCCCCCAAATCACTCTCCCTCTCTCTCTTTCTCTCTCTCTCTATTATGTCCAACTCTCTCACTATCTCTTCCCTTCCCTATCCTTCTCCATATCTATGTCTCCATCTCTCCCTTCCCCTTCTCTCCCTATCTCTATCCTCTCCTCTTCTTTCTCTTCTCTCCACTCCTCTCTCCCTCACTCTCTCTCCATCTCTCCGTTCTCACTCCTCTCTCTCCACCTCTATCTCTTTATTTCTTTGTTCTTTCCTCCCTCTCTCTCCCACTCCAACTCGATCTCTCTCTCTCCCCTCTCTCTTCCTTCCTCTCGCTCCCTCTCTCCCACCTCACTCTCTCTCTACCACATCACTCTCTCTTTCTCTCTCGAACCTCACTCACTCTCTCTTTCTCTCTCGAACCTCACTCACTCTCTCTTTCTCTCTCTCTCTCTCTGCCCTCCAACTTTTTCACTATCTACCTCCCTCTCTCTACCCCTCCCCAGCTCTCTTAAATTTGATCACATTGTATTGTGTCTAAGAAATTATCCAAATTAAAAAAACATAATTTATTGCCAAATATTAAGCCTATATTTTGGATCAATCATGTCAAAGAAAATAAATAATGAAAAACTTTAAAAAATCATGCACTATATTTAATCTATTATAATTAGTCAATTTGCTTGCTCTAAAACCTTAATTTAATTTCTATGGGAATATTTTTAGTAGTTAATATCCATGGTAAAGTGATGGTGAATATCCATGGTTAACAATCTTGCCATATTGTTTTAAAACATTTTTATTGTGAAATCATTTATGTTTTCTGGGCATGTGGTATTCATAATCCATGGTATTGACCAATGGAATTATAAGAAAGGCTATTTTTTACAAGTTGAATATCCATGGTTAACAATCTTGCCATAATGTTATAAAACATTTTGATTGTGAAATAATTTATATTTTTTGGGCATGTGGTATTCATAATCCATGGTATTGACCCATGGAATTGTAACAAAGGCTATTTTTTACAAGTTAATAATATCTACGGTAATGTGGGGGTGAATTAGTATTTATAAGTCATAATATTGACGCATAATATTGGCCCATAGTATTGTAACAAAGCCTTATCACAAATTAATAACAAACTCAAAATATAACAAATTGAATTTTATTAATTTAGATTTTTATTATTAATTGAGGCCGTATTTAAATATTTACACTTCCAATATCATTTTAATTTTTTCTTTTTTCTTTTTGATTTAGCATCTTTAAAAAAATAAAAAAGTTCCTACCAAAAATAAATCATTTAACCCATTGCAATTTATATGTTTTATTTTGTATTATAATTTTTATTTTTATTTTTATTTTTTTTCTGTTACTTGTAGTATCTACTATAATTTTAGGTGGCCAGTCCATGTCTAAGCAATTTTAGATTACAAGTTTGTTTCCACTATAAACTTCATTATTTAGGCACAATGTTTAATGAGGGCAAGAGCTAACCAGTCCGCCATAGGGCATTAAATGACTGGTTAGTTGTATGCTCTTTAACTTTATAACACATTGGTTAGTTGTATGCTCTTTAACTTTATAACACACCCGTGTGCATAACGAGATAAATGAAAAATAATGAGGCATGCTATAAAGTTAAAGGGCATGCAGCTAACCAATCATTTAATACCCTATGGCAGGTTGGTTAGCTCTTGCGTTTAATGAGTATGAATGATCAAAAAGGCACGGGTCAATTCCAACACCGGACGCTCGGGTACTAGGTTATAATTTAGGTTATAGATAGTTGCAAAAAAATCCTTGGTTAGAATATAAGTATTGGTAGTGGTTTTTATATTATTCTAATATAATATTAATAATTATGTTCAATATTTATTATATATTTAGTTAATTTATTTATTTATAAATGAAAAAAAAAATAGAGAAATAAATTAAAATTTAATATTTAATAGTCAAATTGAAATTGTCTAAATAATTTTGATTTGATATGCCTAAAATATTCTTCATTTAAATTAAAATTTTGAGAAATAACAATTCACTTTCAAAAATAAAAATAACAAATAAAATAAAATTAGTATTCTTTTACCAAAGGAAGATATATAGAGTACCAATGAATGTATATAAAGTTTCAATCATATTAGAAGATACACAGTTTACCACATGTTAAGCAACTACTTGTATTCTCTTCCACACATGATCTTTCTTTATTATCTTATTTTGTACCATGGTTATTAATATTTAAACAACAATAATAACAATAACAAATGTGTTCTCATTATCTTTCTTCGCTATAGTCCTTCCTCCCATGTTGAATACAATTTATCAACACTCAATGACATTAAGAAAACTAACAACATTTTTAATCAAACTAACAATGAGTTAACTAGGTTTAGGTTATAGTTTAAGAGAAGAAATGGTTTCATTAATATTACTTATTCAACTGAAAACTTGGTTGATGTGATATTTTAGGGTAAAGTTAATGTGATATTTTAGGGTAATTTGAAAACTTCGGTGATGTGTTATTTTAGGGTAGTTTTTCCTAAGCATTTTTATTAGAAAATTTTAAAGAGTATAGGATTTTAGATAGTTATTTGTTTTACAAATTTCAAAATGTAAATTTAAAATACTTATTTTACAAAGTTTAAAGGTTTTTTTACTCAAACTATTTATATATTATGATAACTTGCTTAGAATCTTCATAGCATGATGAAATTCAACAATATGTAATTCGATAGGTTTTTCTATGGATTAGACCCAACATAAAAGATTCCAAATAGCTGATAAGATTGTCATTTTAAATGATTATATAGAAGAGAATTAACACAAAACTCATTGATTCTTTGGCTCCATACTAAAAAATTCTTTTAAATCATTGAATTATTTAACATTGTGAAGATTGAAAAAACCATTTCCTAACACGAATCTCCAAGTCTGCAACAACACCTACCATGTCAATGCCACAACATTTGCCAAACCATCTTTCTGCCATCCATCATGCCACATCATTTCCACATTGTATCAATGTCACTTATGATGCCATCACCAATATGTCAGTGCCACATGCCACTCGAAAAAATGCACTTTCCCACCCTGAAATGCCAAATCCACCTACCACATGTCATGATCACATAGTGCCATGTCATCATTTGTACCACATCATAGCCACATAGATAGATCTTGTACTAGCAGTTATATGCTACCTACGTTGTCATGTGTCACTTTGAACAGCCAAAAGAGTTGAATCCAATTGCCATGTTCCCTCACCTTAGGGTGCCATGTCATAAACATACCACATATTTTGCATGTTAACCTTTTTGCCACAACCACCTATCTCAACGTGTGCTACCATGTCATACTAGGACCCAGCTTTTGTTTGGTGCTGTGAAATGCAAGATCCAACTATTTTCATAACAATTTCCCTATTTCTCTCCCAAAAGCCTAGATGCTTCGATGCCTATATGAGTTTCTCCAATGCGACTAACATCTAAGATCCATCCCATTCAACCCTCAGATGACCGAATACCTTGGAACATTGATAATTTGGAACTATGCTTGGGCTCCATAAGCTCGAACTCGAGGTTTCTTCATCCTTGTGGAGTTAGACTAACTGCCACATACCATTGGAAATATCTATGAGTGGGCTATCAAAACACAAACTTTACATGCTCTTTTGAACAAGCTATATAGACACAACAAAGTCTCCAAAGATAGACTATGAGGGGTCCACATGCAAAACTTAGTGGACAAACTAGAATTTGAATACTTAAGAATCAAAGACATCTTCATGTATACAACAACATCAATGACAATAAATACTTAACAACCTTCCCTTCAACTACATAAATGACAAAACATGAAATCAATAACTACAACTGCCAACACCCTCAATAAAATATTTTTACAACATCTTTATATTAAATTGCCATGTCCCAATAAATAGAGCAAACACAATAAGAATGACATTTTGATGTTTTATAATATTTATTATCCCATAAAACTTGAATACTGCAGGAATTACTCGTCTCCCTGGTTGAATGCAACTCTCAAATTAAAAATAAAATATTTAAATTTACCAGAGATGGGTTCCGTATATGCCAATACGCATTTCAAAGCCCTCCTGGTTGTACGGATACGAAAACGCGTCTGGTTGGATCCCTGCAGTGCCTTTTGCTGCAACATAGTTTGGTATATAAGAGCATACAAATGAGAGCACACTTTGCAAACATTACAGAGTGTAGTGTCTATTTACATACTCTTCTGTTCGTGTTCAAATCGATTTGAGAGAAGTTTACACCTTAACAGTAATAATGCAGATAAATGGTACAAACTTTAAAAGAAAAATAGTGCAGATAAGCAGTAATAATCTAGCGAAGATGGTTCTTTGCGAGGAAACCCTATTTTAACGTCTCTTTCCTTCATGTATTAACGTCTCTTTCGGCTAATTTCTCCCCGTACCTGTCCGTTCTTTTATCTCTCTTTCTACCATCACAAATATGCGTTCACGTGAATCAATGATTAACATACCCCATTTCAAATTGTTGGTTATATTGGGAGACCTACAAGTGGTGTTTGGTGCAAGGGATTTAGTTTAATAAATTTGAAATTCAAATGAGAGAGGATTATGTTTGGTAAAAATATTCAAATAGAGTATATGGAAAATAATAAAGTAAGTTACATAATTTTTTTGAATGTAAATTTATTTTAACTATTTTTTAAAATATTTAAAATTATACTTATATTTATATTTATGATGAACAAAGCAAAACGAGCTGTATATATCTGTATTCACGCCCCAACAATTTTTAATCTAGCTATCATAGTCTTAGGAATTCCCGTAATCACGAGTGACTGTAATTATTTAAGATGAAAAAGATAATAGATTCCACAAATAGTTTAGCAAGATTATATTTTATTCATAAAAGCATGATCCTAAGTTCTAAAATGAAAGCTCTGTATTGTATCCCACTATACAGCTGTAACGTCTTGTGAACTTTCGCGTCACGGTAAGTTCTACTGCCCGTTTTAAAGGGTTCAACTAAGATACTTCTTTATTCCTTTTAGAGGCTTCAATTAAAATATTATAGAAATTGGCTTATCGAAGCGTATTTATTTGGATATTTGATTTGACAGAAAGAGAGCACATACACCATGTCGATTGTGGAGGCTTTGTAAGCTTTGCGTGGTAGGAGGAGGTGGAAAGGCCAGATGACTCCATATTCAGGGACATTGTACGATGCTGTAGTGTCATTGTATTGACTTTAGTAAAGGCAGTGAACATTATCATGAGTCACAACTTGAATTGGAAATCGTAAAATCAAGATTCAAAGAGAAATAGCGGTATTTATAACTAGTATTTTTTTAAACCTTACAAAAGTTTGTTTATATTGAAGTAGGTTTAAATTAATTATATATATAGTTTTGAAGAGATAATGAATGAATTTACATATATATATAGTTTTGAAGAGATAATGAATGAATTTTTGAGGTTAACATTACTATTCAGCCGTAGTTTAATCACAGGGTTTTTTTAGATAAAGGAAATTTCATCAATATTTTGATAAATTTTAGTAGAGATTTTTGAAATTTCAAGATTTTAGGTGTCTCGGAAATTTTCGATGGTGCTTATCCATTTCCACTGTCAAAAGCATGACTTAAACACTATTTCTGTAACATTTGTTGAATTTTTTTTTACCCAACCACTTTTGACGGTGCCGACAATTCCTAGACCTCATGTTTGTTAAAAATGGTGTTTAATCACTAGAAA
>APFE030982987.1:98831-132372 GCA_000404065.3 Pinus taeda
AAATTTTATCTTTTAGACATACTTATTATTAAATTATAAATTTAAACAAGTTGTGATACTAATTTTAAAAGAGGATATAGTATGAGTAATGTAATTTTTTATTTAAAGCAGTACCAATGGTAAATGCCATGATACAAAACATGTTACAATTTTAATCCCCATAAAAATAATGATTCTAGCAATAATAACTCTAAATTGTGCAAGGAAATAGGAGGAAGCAAGAGGCCTATTTTGCCTAAGTAGTAGGCATAGAAGACTCGAGAGGAGGAGATCAATATTGTAGTGCAGGAAGAGGCTTCAAGAGTTGAAGTTGTTATTGTAATAGATCACTTTTTTCTCATCCTATATAATACAAATAGGACAAGGTTTTTCTCTACTGGGTTTTCCCCTAAGAAATGTGTTCATTGTGATTGAATGATTGCATGTGTTTCTATTATATGTTTTCCCTTTGACATATTGAGTAGAAGAAATTTGTGTCTATTGTATTCAGTTTGAATTCATTGTTATTTCTACACTGTTGAGATGAAATATAAAAAAACCAGGTATGACCACAAGAAGGTTATTAATTCATGGAGGGAAAAAGCTTTGAGCTTTGGAAAAATTGTTGGTGACAATTCATGGTTGGGTGTTTTTCTTGAATATTTCCTAAACAACTTGCTACGATTAAATTTGTGGTATTTTTTCTTACATGTCTACTTATATGATACTTTAATGTTATTTTTGTGATGACTTATATTAAATGTTGAGTTAAACATTAGATTACATAAATACTCAATCTATAAATATGCAGATAGAGTATTCTTTTATATAAATTGTGTATACTCTCTATGTACTTTTTGTTATAAGTCAGACTAATAATTTAAAAAGTCTTATTTGTCCTATCATCAAATCAAATAGAAACACAACCCAAAGATTATGTCATTTAGTAGGTTGTAGAATAAAAAATAAATACTTCTTTTATAGTGCATGAAGGGGATAGTAAATGATGGGGGGATTTCTCTTATGTATTAAGAGATAGATATCTAATTTGGATACGATTACATATCTTTAAACTATATTTTGGACATAAAATTGTATATGTAAATACATATAAAATATAGATCATGCTGAATATCTTTAGATTTTTCAAGAAATCTAACGACAAAATTAAAAATAAATAATTATTAAAAAATAAACCCATAAGAAATTAGGGAATAAATATTCAGCTAAGTAACAATTGAATCCTTATAGGATCTACACCAAATCAAATAAGTTATCTATTATGTCTGTGATTTTAGCAAGGACTCTATTTATGGGTTAGAGGAATTCCATATGTATTACTATACTTGTAACATTTTAGATATTTTATAAAGGACTTATATAACTAAAATCCCAAACATGATACTGATAGACAAGTAATCCTAAAACATATTACATAACTATAGATAAGTAATATTATCTATAGACAACTAGTGGAGTTTCACTTCCAAAATTGGAAGAGATATATTCATATAAGTATATAAATAAAATTATAAGATTTCATTTCCAATCTCACACTTCCTTATTAAGTATTATTAAAAGGATTGGTCACTAAAGGAATATAATACCCCGAGGAAACTATTTTTGAGTTGATGTTGTTTTAATTACCGGTTGGAGAAAGTTAAATGACTTTTGGAAATATGCTGATGTGAATATTAATTGAAAATAATATGAAATAATCCTTGGTTTTGGAAACATCTCAAGAAAATGTCGAAGGCCCACATGAAATATTAACGTCTAATTATCACATGAAGGAATTGAAGTTATTTAGCGGGAACTAAAAAAATGCAAATCCTCTTATCTATCACTTCCTCTAGAATGAGAGATGAGTACTGGTAGAAAACATAACATTTTGTTTTATTATGGCTGAAGAGAAATTCCATAGAGTAGAATCATTTAGAAAGGACTACGGGAGATAAAGATAACTCTTATGCATATTGGCACTGGGAGAAAAAGAATGGTGAAACCCAACAAAATTATCAATACACTGCTAAGTGTTTGGGAGGTACAAATCTGATTAAACTTTTGTAAAGTTTTTCTTTAATATTTAAAGGGAATCACAGGGTAACCAATACAGAAAATTGGTTCGAAGTTGGGTGGAATGTGGTGTAATTTAGCTTATCTTTAGAAGGTTATTAGATAAGTATATAAAAAAATGTTTTCTTGTTTGTATTTAGGATATAATTCTAGTTCCGTGTTACAGATATGATAAGTTTACATAGAGTAATAAGTTTACATAGAGTAATATATTTGAGTAGAAATATTCTTAGGAAAAATTATGATGTTTTGCTTAACAAGGGTGATGTAGGTAACTATTGTATGTATAGAGCATGCGCATGTAGATTTGGTATTAGAGGTGAAAATGAGGGTTTATTAGCAAAACCCATAAAGTAATTTTGTGTAAATATGTCTAAAAACTTACTTAGAATGTTAATAGGTATAAGAGAGGAAATAAAACTAGTAATCTTAGAGAATTGGGTCAAAGCAAGTTCTTAAGAGTACTTTCTTGGAAAACTAGCATTAGGTATATATATATATATATATATATAGTTTGTTTACTTGATAATAAGATCAAATTTATGGATTTTTTTGTTCAAGTTAGGTCTAAAAATTCTTAGATGAGAACTTTCACTCTCAGCTATGACATACACAATGCTAAACATGGGAGAAATAGGTCTAAGAGACTAACAATAGTACTGCATTACAGGAATCGATTCAACCTCCAAACTAAATTAATTGTATATACCTATAAATTGTAGGATGAAAACTTTCACTCTCGCTTATGACAGATATAAACATTGGAGAAATAGGTCTAAGAGACTAACAATAGTACCGCATTACAAGAATCGATTCCTAACTAAATTAATTCTATATACCTATAAATTGTTAAATATGCATAATGGTCTGCATAAATATAAATATACAAAGTTTGAATATAACCAACAAAATGGCATTTATTTTTTTGAAAAAGAAAAAGAAAATAATAATACATATTAGTATTAATGAACATAAATAGAGTAAAGAAACTCACAAATTCGATTTTAGCACTGAATCTAAACTAGGCTTTTGCATATAAAAAAAACCAAAGATATTATCATCCAAAAAAATTATGATAAGTCTCTCTACCATTTACTTATGCCAAGAGTGATTCTTAATTATTATTTTTAAAGAGCAAACAAGAAAACATTTGAAAACTTGTAAATAGAGTAAATTGCTCAAAGTGAAACCCATGATTTAAAGAGAGAGACCCAAGTTATTATATAACACATGGAATATTGCTGAGAAAAACATGGAATATATATATGTTAGAGTGCTGATGCAATATAACACTAACATCTCAAACCCTAATGCCATAGATTCAGCCCTTAGAATAAAATTGATGTACATATACTTGTTTTGGTGTAACCCTAAGGAACTCTTAGGCTTCTAGATATGAACAATAATAGAAATTCATTATACATTGAATATACATTAAAGAAAAAACACTAAAGGATCTTAAACCATATTCCCATACATGTGACCGCACAGTATAAGCCACGTCCAAAAAACAATAAGGGCATGTGTTGATTCATTTAAAATATAAATGAAGCAACTGTGACAGAGGTAGCAACTAAGACCTAGAAAAAAGGAAAAGAGAATGAGAAAACTTGAACCTAAAAAACCCTTATGCTAACCCGAGTGAAAATGTAAACTTTGCAACACGTTCATCCCGTGATAATGATAATTGCTTTTCTCTTTTTTTTTTTTAACCACATGGTGAAATGGTAACTATCAAGCTTAATCCAGGAGAGACCCGGGATCAAACCTCATATTTGGCCTAAAACACCAAGAGTATATCCAACCACCTGTAAGTCGGGAGTCCGCCCCTCTAGCCGCCACCATAACAGGTCACTGTACTCCGTGAGATTTGAACTTCGGTCTCCTGGGCTTCGCCCAAGAGAACCTACCGTGATAATGATAATTGCTAATAATTATAATTCGATTACAAGTAAGACAAGGGAAACAACCCAAGTCGGTATTTCTCAACAGATACCTAGAGAAATAAGTAGAAACATTTATCCAATGATGGATGGGAAAGTTTGCATTTACCTATAGCAATTGTAGAGTGGTGTCACCGTACTGTACGAAAACCTGCCAGAAGGAAATGGTTAAATTGACCCTATTGACCCTAAGAATACCCATGTATATAAAAATAAAATAAACCCTTAAGGATGAAAATTACCAGCACAAGGAACTAAGTCTACATTTACCTTCAATATAATTGCTAACGGTTACTCATTCGAAGCTGCCATAACTGGATTCAAGACCTAAAGGTAAGGATACAACCGTTGACCAAAACGGACGGAATGAGAATGTTGCAAGCTTTGAATTCATATATATATATATATATCGATGAATAAATCTTCCAGAATTAAATAAGAAAAGGAAAGAATTCCTGAAACCACTCATATCGTTACCTAGATGTAATTTCTCTTTTTAGGCGGATGGCAGTGGAAGTTTATGGTGAGATTTAGTACCAATTAGTAGAAGGAAAAAGAAAATTTAGGGTTTTTAACATTTTGTAGAGTTCCTTACCTCTATGGGCATAGAGTCATAATGAACGCTCATTGGCAGGGTCGGGTAGGGCGGTTACGCAAACCCTCTCCGACTAAATCACCATCGTTGTTTATGAAGGGCAATTAATGATGGCCAATTAATACCACATATCCCAACCCATGTGACACATCACATGACCACGACTAATTGGCAGTGTAGGTAAAGAAAACATGTCAGGACTATTTCCATCGGACCATGTTAGCAATGACAAATTTGAATTTAATGTATTGAGATTCAAGAATGCATGGGGTGGTCTTCAAACAAACCATATATAAATATATACAATAGTGATAAACTCCAAAAGGGCCAAATCCAAATATAAATGTTTACTCATACGATGACCAGAGATAAATCACAAACTAAGTGAAGGTTATATATATAGGTCTTCAGAAAAGACAATATATCTAAAAAAAAAAAAGAGTGTCTAAGAACTAACATCTTTAAATTAACACCAAAGGGTGGCCACATGAAAAGCATAGAGTAACTAGAAATCATGGAATAAAACATAGAGTAACTATAAATCATGGAATAAAGTTATTTTTAGCATTGAAATATGAATACTATGAATATTGAAGTCCCAATATCATGGAAGGATGATACTTCCATGATATTTAGGTTGAGATGAAATATGGATTGATGCAGGAGCATCCAGCTCACTGTGACGAGGCAGAAAGGACTCCAACTAGGTTCACAAGCGAGAGTCTCTTGAATTGTCAAATTCTATTGAAAATAATTTTTCTTTTATTTTATTTTACAAATCAGCAAAAGCTAGGTGTCTTTTTTATTTTTCAGTTTAGGATTACTGTAGTTCGGTTGTTAATTAAAAGGTAGTTTAAGTAATTAGAAAAATAACCATCAACTGTTCCTACAAGTCTTGGAATGCCAGATGACTGTAGTGATGGAAAGAAATAGAAGTTATGTAACTATTTTTGTAACAGTTAAACCAACTGCAAGCATCAACTGAAGACAGAGGGCTTTAGAGCCAAAATACATGTAATAGAGAGAGGTTCAGTTCAGAAGAGAAGAAGTTGAGTAAATTCATTTATAGAAACTATCAAGCATTCAAAACCAGAGAAGTATTGTCCATCGAAATTGTCTATATAATTATTTGTTGATTTTCATTTACATTCCCATCATCTAAAAGACTATTGTATCTTTATAAATCATTACTTTGTCATGGCTACTGTACAAGTATAATTCACAGTCAAATTTAAGTCAAGCAGATAGAATCTTAAACAAATTCCAAGTCATAAGACAACCAGTCGCGCTCACGTTCAAGCGCACAGCAACATAAACTAAGGACAAGCGAATACGTTCAAGCGCACAGTAACATAAACTAAGGACAAGTGAATACGTTCAACGCACAACAACGTAACCGAAAGACAAGCGAAGGTGCCACGGGTAACAAATACCATACATTTTTTTCATCAAAAAGAATTTTCATTTAAATTGTCCAGAATAGCAATCTACAGCAAGAGTCGGTAGGGCCGACTTCCATTACATAGACAGAGACCAGTCTAGTCACGGCGGATGCAAATACAATCGAAATTACAACAACCTAGGTCAAACACAAAACCCTGAGTTAGGGTTTGTAACAGACTAGCAACAGGGTCACGCTGGAGCCCATATCTTTATACACAAAATCGAACCAGAACGACAATGGCAAACAAAGAACAATATAGTGACCAGACACTAGACTAGCGGAAGGGACATCCTCCAAGCAGAGACCAGCATTCACAAACATAACAAGTTTCAGGCCTACCCAGAATATACGCAACCGAATACCATCGATTATAGGGGAATACGCCAGCCAGGTCACCTGTGAGGACCTGTAAGGAACCAGGAGAAAATTAGTGCATATTACAGAGAAAATACAGAGGAAAGAAACCCTATAGAAGCAACATAAAAAGTATAAACAAAACCCTTACCTGGAGGACGCGAAGAGAAGCCATATCTGGAATAGAGAATGCCACTAAGTGACTGGAGAGAAAAGGGGCAAGTTGGGTTAGACCCTGAATAAGGAGAAGGTGAAATTGAAGCAAGGAAAAACAATATACTTGTGTTAAAACTGAAGGTGCCTCCCGAAGAACCCTGTGCTTGCAGCCACATTCAAGGTAGCGTCATAAGAAGGCGAACGAACCCAGATAATTAGCAGCAATCGAACTTGGAATGAAAACCCAGAGAACCAGTAGCATACACAGAGACCGAATAATGAAAGCTACATGACAGAGAACAGGAATATTGAATTCGAGCCACAGTCGACATACGACCAACCGAAGTTACAGTGATAACCACAAGCAAGCCAAACAACCAGTTAATCTACCGAAGACATAACCAACAGAGTAACAGTGTGACTTACCGAGGATTGAGCACGAAACCAGGCAAGTAATCTCCATAGCCAGACAGAATTATTTTCGAACAGGCAAATTGAATAACCAAACACGCAGCGAAGGTCTCATACAACACCCAGAACCAGTTAAAGCATAGTACTTTGCCCACGAATTTCATTACAGAGCCGAAGGAACCATAGCACAGTGCACCCATCATTTTCCCAACTCAGAGCTCACAAACCCTCGGAGCAAACAGCACAATAACCAAAGAAGAATCGAGAAGACGCGTTAACGTTAGGGTTGAGTAGTATACCAAGGCAGGGTACTGCCATATTAACACTGCATTTAATATCCAGCTACCACCAACCTATAGAACCGTGGGAGAACAACATCCAATCGCCACGTCAGCAATCCAACACATAACATAAAGCGCAAAAGCATTGCCAAGTGGGTTGGGTCCCATCAGAGTGGTATCAGAGCTGTTTGAGTTGAAGAGATTTGGGAGAAATGGA
Source organism: Pinus taeda (assembly GCA_000404065.3). Lineage (NCBI taxonomy): Eukaryota > Viridiplantae > Streptophyta > Pinopsida > Pinales > Pinaceae > Pinus > Pinus taeda. Next base: position 106,288 of record APFE030982987.1, read on the forward strand.
TATAGGTAGACGAGGACGAGGTCGAGGTGCTCGTAGAATGGTAGATGAGGCGTTAAGAGAAGAACTCAGAGTTCTTACTGCTTGATTGGAAGCAGTAGAGGCAGGCAGGAGAAGAGATGCAGAGTTAGGTGATGTGAGCAAAGAAGAAGTGGAAGTAGCGGCAGATGGACCTGAAGGTGACTCACCAGAAGTGAAGTTATTGAAGTCTGTATTATTGTCAAATAGCAGACCAAAACCAGAATTACCAACCTACGATGGGAGTTTATCTATCGACGTTGTATTAGATTGGATTAGCGAGATGGACAAGTATTTGAATGCGAGGAAGTATTTGAACGCAACCCTGTGGTGGGACAGTGTCTAAAACTAGAGAAAGAGGTTGAACAAACCTCCGATAAAAACTTGGACAAGGATGGTGGCTAAATTGAAGGGCAGATTTCTGCCAAGAGATTACCAAATTGCGTTACATAGGCAGGTTTAGAATTTGAGACAGAGGGGACTGACTGTGAAAGAGTATACAGAGGAATTTTAACGAGTAAATTTGCGAGCAGGATACATAGGGGATACAGCAAAAAGGACAGCCAGATATGTAAATGGGCTGAGGATGGAGATTTTGGATGAAATAAGCATTTTGTCTCCCAACAATATGGAGGAGGCATACCAGAGCACGATCAAAGCAGAGGAGAAACTTAACCGAAGACAGAATGCCCGGAGAGGACGAGGGTTTACCAGAGGAAGAGGCCAGTCCTATGGCAGGGGCCGAACTGCCAGCAACAACGAGGAAGCCAGCAGTTCAAGGACTTCGGGAACAGCAGAAAAAGGAGATGGGACGAGAGGTGGTAGATCGTTTCAGAGCGGCAGAGGAAATGGCCGTGGAAGGGGAACTGGTTACCAGTGTTATAGATGCCACAAGTGGGGGCACCGCTCTTTTGAGTGCCCAGAAACAGATTCAACTGGACATCGAGGTGCATATGTGGTGCAACCGGAGGAAGCAGTAGCACCTCCTCAAGAGGCAAAAAATGCCCCAGAAACAGGAGAAGCTTTAGTGCTGCATAAGGTGTTGTTGAAGCCAGTTGATGAGAGTATTGAGCAGACGCAGCGGAAAGCTTTGTTCAGGACAGTTTGTAAATCGCAAGGTAAGTGTTGTAAAATGATAATTGACAGCGGAAGTACTGACAATTTAGTTTCATGGCTACGGAAGGGGCACCAGTTGCTGGTGGATGAGCAGAGTGAAGTTGAATTTCAGATAGGACGTTATAAGGAAAAAATCATTTGCGAAATTTTGCCAATGGACGTATGCCACATCTTGTTGGGCAGACCTTGGCAATATGACAAAAAAGTGACACACGATGGGGTGTTGAACTGTTATAAGTTCGAAAAAGATGGGGTTAGGCATACCCTTGTGCCTATCAGGGAAGAGAAGGAGGCAGCTGAAGTAAATGAAACTAAGGCGTTGTTAATGAGCGAAAAACAATTTTTTAAGCAGGTTGAAGACAACGAGATAAATTATGCTGTAGTCAGAAAGACAAGGACATTTCTGTTGCACATAGAAATCATAGATTTGCCTATAGAAATACAGCAGATGTTGGAAGAGTTTACGGATATACTATTGGACGACTTGCCAGATAAGTTACCTCCCAAGCGGAGTATTAGTCACCATATTGATTTCATACCAGGAGCCAGCTTACCAAATAAGGCAGCTTATCGAATGAGCCCCAAGGATAATGAAGAAATCAGAAAACAGGTGCAGGAGCTATTGGACAAAGGATTGATCAGGGAGAGTTTGAGCCCATGTGCTGTACCAACAGTTCTCGTCCCCAAAAAGGGAGGAGAATGGCGGTAGTGCACTAATTCCAGGGCCATCAATAAAATCACCATACGGTACAGATTTCCGTTACCGCATATGGATGATATGATGGATTGTCTGAGTGGGGCAGCTTACTTTTCTAAGATAGATTTAAAAAGCGGATATCACCAGATTCGGATACGTGAGGGAGACGAGTGGAAGACAGCTTTTAAAACCAATGAAAGCTTATATAAATGGTTGGTCATGCCGTTCGGGTTGAGCAATGCGCCCAACACCTTCATGAGACTCATGAACGAGATGCTAAAGGAATATATTGGGAAGTTCGTAATTGTTTATTTAGACGACATTCTTATTTTTAGTAAGACACGAGAAGAACACTTCCGGCATGTGCGTAAAGTGTTGGAGAAGTTACAGCAGAACAAGTTATTGATAAACTTGAAGAAATGTACGTTTTTGCAGAGAGAGTTAATTTATCTGGGATTTGTGATAGCGGAGAACGAATTGAAGATGGATCGGGAGAAAGTGACATCAATCATAAATTGGCCGTCACCGAAGAATTTGTTTGAGGTACGTAGTTTCCACGGATTAGCAAGTTTTTACAGGAAATTTATTAAAAAATTCAGCGGAATTTGTGCTCCTATGTTGGAGACTTTCTCATCAAAAGGCCAGGCCAACCTTTTGATGGACAGAAGCGCAGAAAAGAGCTTTCCAGCTATTTGAAAAAAAATAACAGAAAGACCGATTCTCAGGCTAACCAGATTCAAAAAATTTATTTTAGGTACGTTGTGAATGCAGTGGAACACAATAGGGCTGTACTCAGTCAGGAGGACAGACCGGTGGCATTTTTCAGTGAAAAACTAAATGAGAGTAGGCAGAAGTACTCCTCATATGATAAAGAATTCTACGCAGTGGTACAGGCGCTAAGACACTAGAGGCATTATTTGTTGGGGAACAAGTTCGTGCTCTTTTTAGATAATTCTACATTATAGTATGTAATGCAGCAACACAAACTTAATCATAAACATGCCAAATGGGTGGAGTACTTACAGAGTTTTAATTTTGTGCTGAAGCATATCAGCGGGCAAGAGAATAAGGTAGCCGACGCATTGAGCAGAAAAGCTTTACTATTGCAGGAAAGCAACTGTGGCAGTTTTGGGCTTTGACATTTACGGGATCTTTATAAGAACAGACACGTTCAGAAAAGCCTATGAGGGCGTGCAAACCTTTGATAAGGGGAAATAGTCTTGGTTGGACTATAACATACAGGAGAAATTGACTTTTTAAGGGAGGACAAATTGGGTATGTATCCCCAGCTGTTCTATGAGGGAGAATATCATTCGTGAAAAACACAGTGGGGGATTGGCTGGACACTTTGGTATTGAAAAGACCTTGGAGCAACTTAGTCACTTTTATTTTTGGCCAAGAATGCGATGGGACGTACAACGTTTTGTGGCTAAGTGTAAGGTGTGTCAACTAGCGAAGGGACATAGCCAGAACACAGGATTATATACGCCATTGCCTATTCCAGGTAAACCTTGGGATTCAGTGAGTTTAGATTTTGTGTTGGGACTGCCAAAAACACAGAAAGGATATGATTCGGTGATGGTAGTGGTAGATCGTTTCTCAAAAATGGCACATTTTGTACCTTGTCGGAAAACTAGTGATGCCACTTACGTGGCCCACTTGTTTTTTAATGAGATTGTCATATTACACGGGTTACCAACAACCATCCTATCAGACAGAGACATGAAGTTCACGGGACATTTTTGGCGTACCTTATGGAAAAAGATGAACACCCAATTAAGCTACAGTTCTGCTTATCACCCGCAAACCGACGGGCAAACAGAAGTTGTGAACAGAAGTCTAGGAAATCTGTTACGCAGCTTAGTCGGAGAGAATTCTAGAATGTGGGACCGAGTGCTAGCGCAAGCAGAGTTTGCTTACAACGATTCGCCGAATCGTAGCACGGGTCTCAGTCCCTTCCAGATTCTTTATGGCATTCACCCTCGTGGAGTGCATGAGCTTCGAGATCTTGGTTTACAGGAACGACGGAGTGCGGATGGAGATGATTTTGCAAATGCAATGAGGGATTTACACGAACAGGTGAAGGCAAAATTACAGTACAACAGCTCGAAGTATAAGGAACATGCAGATTTGAGGAGAAGAGAAGTTCATTTTGAGGTAGGGGATGAAGTTCTGCTACACTTGCGTAAGGAGCGGTTCCCTAAAGGTACGTACAATAAACTGAAGTACAAGAAGATAGGGCCTTGTAAGATCTTGTGAAAGTTTTCAGCGAATGCCTATGAAAGACAACTACCACCTGGAGTAGGCATATCACCTATCTTCAATGTGGCAGATTTGTTTCCGTATACAGGTGATCTGTTGGAAGAAAAGAAGGATGAACCCGGACAATCCACGCGGAACACCCAGGAAGACAGAGAAAGTTGGAAAAGACAAATGCCTTATGTCCAACCTCCTGAGATCGAAGGCATCGTCGAAACTCGGATAGTTAGGCGTACTCGGCGGAAACATTATTTTTAGTACCTGGTCAAGTGGAAGAACCGTCCGATTGAGGACAGCTCATGGTTTGACGCCAGGAAAATTGAACGAATAGGGACATCCGTAGAGGAGCTCATGAACTGGAGTCATGATCTTTTCTCACCCCGGGAGCCTAATGCAGGAGCATCCAGCTCACTGTGCCGAGGCAGAAAGGACTCCAACTGGGTTCACAAGCGAGAGTCTCTTGAATTGTCAAATTCTATTGAAAAGAATTTTTATTTTATTTTATTTTACAAATCAGCAAAAGCTAGGTGTCTTTTTTTATTTTTCAGTTTAGGATTACTGTAGTTCGGTTGTTAATTAAAAGGTAGTTTAAGTAATTAGAAAAATAACCATCAACTGTTCCTACAAGTCTTGGAATGCCAGATGACTATAGTGATGGAAAGAAATAGAAGTTATGTAACTATTTTTGTAACAGTTAAACCAACTGCAAGCATCAACTAAAGACAGAGGGCTATAAAGCCAAAATACATGTAACAGAGAGAGGTTCAGTTCAGAAGAGAAGAAGTTGAGTAAATTCATTAATAGAAACTATCAAGCATTCAAAACCAGAGAAGTACTGTCCATCGAAATTGTCTGTATAATTATTTGTTGATTTTATTTACATTCCCATCATCTAAAAGACTACTGTATCTTTATAAATCATTACTTTGTCATGGCTACTGTACAAGTATAATTCACAGTCAAATTTAAGTCAAGCAGATAGAATCTTAAACAAATTCCGAGTCATAAGACAACCAATCGCGCTCACGTTCAAGCGCACAGCAACATAAACTAAGGACAAGCGAATACGTTCAAGCGCACAGTAATATAAACTAAGGACAAGTGAATACATTCAACGCACAACAGCATAACCGAAAGACAAGCGAAGGTGCCACAGGTAACAAATACCATACATTTTTTTCATCAAAAAGAATTTTCATTTAAATTGTCCAGAATAGCAATCTACAGCAAGAGTCGGTAGGGCCGACTTCCATTACATAGACAAAGACCAGTCTAGTCACGGCGGATGCAAATACAATCGAAATTACAACAACCCAGGTCAAACACAAAACCCTGAGTTAGGGTTTGTAACAGACTAGCAACAGGGTCACGCTAGAGCCCATATCTTTATACACAAAATCGAACCAGAACGACAATGGAAAACAAAGAACAATATAGTGACCAGACACTAGACTAGCGGACGGGACATCCTCCAAGCAGAGACCAACATTCACAAATAGAACAAGTTTTAGGCCTACCCAGAATATACGCAACCGAATACCATCGAGTACAGGGGAATATGCCGTCCAAGTCGCCTGTGAGGACCTCCAAGGAACCAGGAGAAAATTAGTGCGTGTTACAGAGAAAATACAGAGGAACGAAACCCTATAGAAGCAACATAAAACTGATAAACGAAACCCTTACCTGGAGGACGCGAAGAGAAGCCATATCTGGAACAGAAAACACCACTGAGTGACTGGAGAGAAAAGGGGCAAGTTGGGTTAGACCCTAAATAAGGAGAAGGTGAAATTGAAGCAAGGAAAAACAATTTACCTGTGTTAAAACTGAAGGTGCCTCCTGAAGAACCCTGTGCTTGCAGCCACAGTCAAGGCAGCGTCATAAGAAGGCGAACGAACCCAGATAATTACCAGCAATCGAACTTGGAATGAAAACCCAGAGAACCAGTAGCATACACAGAGACCGAATAATGAAAGCTACATGACAGAGAACAGGAAGATTGAATTCAAGCCACAGTCGACATACGACCAATCGAAGTTACAGTGATAACCACAAGCAAGCCAAACAACCAGTTAATCTACCGAAGACATAACCAACAGAGTAACAGTGTGACTTACCGAGGATTGAGCACGAAACCAGGCAAGTAATCTCCATAGCCAGACATAATTGTTTTCGAACAGGCAAACATAATAACCAAACACGCAGCGAAGGTCTCATACAGCACCCAGAACCAGTTGAAGCACAGTACATTGCCCACGAATTTCATTACAGAGCCGAAGGAACCATAGCACAGCGCACCCATCGTTTTCCCAACTCAGAGCTCACAAAACCTCGGAGCAAATAGAACAATAACCAAAGACAAATTGAGAAGACGCGTTAACGTTAGGGTTGAGTAGTATACCGAGGCAGGGTACTGCCATATTAACACTGTATTTAATATCCAGCTACCACCAACCTACAGAACCGTGGGAGAACAACATCCAACCGCCATGTCAACAATCCAACACATAACATAAAGCGCAAAAGCATTGCCAAGTGGGCTGGGTCCCATCATGGATACCCTTTGCATTTGTGTTAACCTTAAAAACAAATATAGATAAAAGGGAAGACTAATTTTGGTAATGCATGCATTTACCCTAAGGGGATGTTTTATGACATACATTTTAAAGAAAAAAAATCAATTTTGTGATTAAAATTAGACAATTTACATTTCAATATTCGGTGATGTTACAATGATTATCAAACTAAAAGAAGGTATATGTAGATATATTAAGGCACTCCTTAATTAATCTATACCCAAGTATCGCAAGGCTAGAAGAATTAATTCCAAAGAACTTTCCATGGAGTATAGGTATATTATAAGGTTTAAACATAAGATAGAATAAGGAACTGAAAGTTTCATTATTAAAACTCATTAGAGCATTATTTGCTTATGGAAGTAAAACATAAATATGTTCAATTATAACATATTGTTGTATACATTGTTCAAAGTTATTGAACATGTAATGTGATATTGGTTAGTATTCAAGTAATTTGAGATAAGTTATTTATACATTATAAAGTGGGGTAAGACCTTTTGTTACATTAATATTAATTCAGTATAAAGGACGTTTACTATATAGACTAGAAGTTGAGAGGAAAACAAGAATCTTAGGAAACCATATATTAAATTTAAAGACACAATTTTGTTTAATGAGCCCTTAAATAAAAAAAGATGAATGGGAAATGTTGTAGAAATTCCTTGTAGATTCAAAATGCTTATGTAATTTTCTAAAAAAAAAGACTTGAATCTACTCTACTCATCAATGAAAACAATTAATTGATCAAGAAATAACAAAGCATACAAGAGAAATAATCTAATTAACACATTGCATAATGGTTTCTTGGGGAAATCCACATCTAAAAACCCCTACTATCTGTATATTTAAATAGGCAGAGAATATGAGAAGATTACAATGCTTTTCTCAAACCTAAGAAACCTCTGCGTTATCTCAATCTATCTTGTTGCTTCAAAAATAAGCTCCAATCAATACTTAGCCAAATATGCTACCTACCTAGCTACTATTTCCTTGTGCAGTTTCCTGTGGAATTAGCCCATATTTAATTGGGAAATTACTCATCCATAATTGTGCAATCCATCATAGGCCTTCCTCTGATAGCATGCACCATCTCTACAATTCAAATTATAATACAATTGATAGTACACTGTCCCTGAACTCCAATCTCAACTGGGTATTTCTCTGATCTAACATGCATGACTTAATTATGAGTTAATCTTCATATTACTAGTTGAGAAGTGTTGGTTACACCCCACTATTGGATCTCCCACTAATTCCTCCATTAGTTGGAACTAATTTAAGTGAATTCAACATATTTAAACTGAATTAATTAATTACAGCTCAAAATAACTCTACCTAAGCCCCTAAACTTTAGGAACCACTCTAATTGACTTTAGATAGACTTCCAACTTGAATTAACTGAGCCAACTAAGTCAAATTCGATTCTCCAACTATTTCAAGTTTCTATGAGAAATTGAATTACAATTTAATTCCTAATTTAATTCAAGGACAAATTAAATTAAAAATTTTCCTTGTGGTTAATTTTAACATTTCTTGTTGTTAATTTCAACACTCCCTCTCAATAGGAAAGGAATTCAACTCTATCATGATCTGTTACCTTTGGAATTTCATGCAACAGTTGTCACTATTTTTGTTGTTACTGCAACATCTACAACCAAAAAGTACCCAAACAAAATAAATTGAATCAAGTGTGTCTGCAACTGTCTACTGGGAAAATTGTGATGTTGTTGAATCTACAAGTGAGCCTCTTGCTCTGTTGTCAACACTACCCTACATGCCTCAGTATCTGACTCACAATGATCCTCCTGCTACTAAATAATGTGGGCCCCTGTAACAAGGTAGTGATCTGTGAGACAAACACACCTCAATGGACCCTACTGAAATTTCTGCAACTCTTGGGACTATTGTTTCAGAGTGCCCCACCTCACATCAACAGGTATGGTTGCATTTCCTCCCTCTCCTTGGCTCAAAATTCCCCCCTACTGAAGGTCTCTTCTTGAGTGGATGTCTCCAATGAGTCTCCTCTCTCCTTCTCCAATTGTGGCTGCTCCACAACTTTCTGAGGTTGCATCTGAGGCTAGATGTTGAGAGGTAATTTATATTAGCTCTCAACCATTAAGTCTCTAACCTTTTCCTTTCCCCTCAAGGCTTTACATGCATATTGTACCTCAAGTGCATACAGAACCTTCACTCACACACTGATCTATTGCACATGACCCATGACAATGTGTCTAAGGAAAACCTTTCCTTTTCTAAAAATCAAATCGTAGCCATGATTTTCGAATACCACGATGGAATAATTTCTTCTTTAGTCTATGGACATAGATCACATTTGTGAGTCTGAGAGGGGAGCCAGAATCCCTATGAAAAGAAACAATACTGATGGCATTCACGTGATACCTCCCATCATCTCGAAACTCTATGTTTTTCTTGAGGTATTTCTCCTCCAAGTCACTGAAAATATCTCTATTCCCCATCATATGGAAGGAGACACCTTTGTCAAGATACCACATGATTCCCATTACAGTGATTTCCATGCATGTAATGAGAGTGAAATCAGGTTTGAATATGAAGCTAGAGATTCACGAGTTGTTCTTACTACATGCTCCTTCTTGCTTGCTTTCTTCTGTGGGAATTTGGTGGCATAGTGCCCAAACCCTTGGCAGTGAAAACACTTGATTTTCGACAAGTCCTTCTTCTTGCCACACTCCTCATCTTGGGACTTCTTTCCCTTGGATTTATTTTCTTTCTTGACTAATGAAAAGTCCTTTTCCACTTGTCTAGATGAGGTCCCATCTCTGGTGTTTTGATGAATCTCTTCTTGTACCAAGTCAGACCATAATCGCTCCCACTTTGGTAGCTCCTCCCTCTCATTAACTGAGTCCTTGTAATTGTGCGAGCTCTTAGGAAGGCGTAGAACTGCTAGGTTGACCATATTGTCTTCAAAAACTATAACATCGACACTTACAAGCTCATCTTGACATTCGGTGAACTTGGTCAAGTACTTAATATTGAGTTTCCCTTCTCTATCTTGATATTTTTGAGCTTGTCCTTTAGTGCCAACTTCCTGTGGTCACTGTTGTTTCAAAACAGGTTAGTCAAGGCCTTTCACATTGTAAATGGAGTTTCCTTACCATGGAGGTCCGAGACAATATGATCTCCAATTCCTTGTAGGATAATCCTTCTCTCCTTTGCCACACACTTTCTCCACTCCGCCAGATCCTTAGCATAAGATGTTGAAGGCTTGAAGATATCATGATCTATGAATTCCTTCACCCTATTGTCTTCTAAAATTGTCGCCATCCTATCCTTCCAAGCAATATAACTCGAAATATACTCAAGAGCATATTCAAGTTTCAATCTGTAGAACGACAACATGCTAGTTCTTGAAGTATGATACTACAAATTCAATTTCCCCTGCAAAATAAAAACTTGTATTCTCCTCTTTTATAGTGATTTCAACTTCACTATTATGTAGATATTTCTACAAGTCTAGTTCTAATACCATGTGGAATTTCCTTGTAGATTCAAACTATTTATGTAATTTTCTAAAACAAAAGACTTGAATATATTGTACTCATCAGCGGAAACAATTGATCAATTGAGGAATCACGAAGAATACAAGAGAAATAATCCAATCAACACATTTCCCAATGATTCCCTGCTGAAATCCATAGAAAAAAAACCTTGTTGTTTGTATATTTCATTAGTAAGAAAATATGAGAAGATTACAATGATTTTCTCAAGCCCAAGCAACCTATGAACTATCTCAATCTATCTAATTTCTTCACAAACAAGCTCCAGCCAATACTTAGCCAAATCTATTGATTTCCAAGCTATTATTTCCTTGCACAATTTCCTAGGGAATAAACCCATATTTAATTGGGAAATTCCTCATCCATAACTACGCAATCCATCAAAGGCCTTCCTCTGATTGCATGCACCATCTGTACAATTCAGATCATTATACAACTGATAGTACACTGGCCCTGAACTCCAATCTCAATTGGGTCTTTCTCTAATCTGAAATGCACGAGTTAATTATGAGTGAATCTTCATTTTACTGGTTGAGAAGTGCTAGTTACACCCCACTACTGGATCTCCTACTAATTCCTCCTTCAATTGGAACTAGTTTAATTGAATTTAACTCAGTTAAACTGAATTAAATAATTACAACTCAAAAGAACCCAACCTGTGCCCCTAAAATTTAGGAACCACTCTACATGATTCTAGATAGACTCCTGACTTGAATTAACTGAGCCAACTAAGTCAAATTAACTTAGTTAACTATTACCAGATGCTATGATAATTAGAATTACAATTTAATTCCTAATTTAGTTCAAGGACAAATTAAATTAGAAATTTTGTTGATGCTATTTTTCACATTTTGTGTTTCTATTTTCAACAGATGCATTATAGTATATACAAAAGATAACAATCAAATAAGAACAACAAAGGTAAAATGAGAATTACATTTAATTAAAACAAGGAGTACAATTTTATACATAGTTAAAAAAGAGAATCTTATACGAGGTATATAATTCCAAGACCATTGAAACTAATTAAAATATTTGATATCGGCTACAAGTTTGAGGTAAAGACTCTACTGTTCACAATGGTATATGACCTAGTTACAAACCCTAACCCTTGTAGGGTTAGAAATATATTAAGAAACCTTGATTTGGGTTTAATTAACAAAAATATTTAGAACTGGTATCCATCTTAACATGAGGAATATTGAATGCTAGTGGAAGATTGTGAACCTGTTGTTGAAGAAACAATTCATTTTAGTGCTTGCAACACTTGATCATTTTGTAGCAGGCATAAATCAAACGAGGTATCTCCTTGATCTATAACTACAGAGGAGACAAAAAAAAATATCAAGTTAGAAATAAAAAGCAGAAGTAATGAAACAAAGTGGTAGAGGCGATAAACAAAATTAAAGGATATACATGTAGAAGTCGAGTGCCACTCCAATGACTCCAACCTACTAGAAACCCAAATGTAACCAAGGTTAAAATACTCGGTTGTGACCTAAAGTAAATAATTGACAAAGAAGTGACCCAACAACATAACAACACTACACTATAGTGATAGAAATAATCAAACCTTGTAATTGCATTAGGGTTTAATGACTATAAACCTTAGACATCAAATGAAAAAGATAAATACTGGAAGAAACATGAATGAGAAATTCCTCAAAAGGGAATCTGTAATTAAATGAGAAAATTGGGAATTTATAATTAAATGAGAATATTGACAATGACCCCTACAAGGAAATATAAGTCTTTGTAAGAATAAAATAAAAACCTAAAGGGAAATAACTTATATTCATCCTTGGAGGTGAAGTAGTAAGGGGGGGGGAGTGGAAGAGGGAAGGAAAATGCATAGTACTAGGGTTTGTAGTAGGATTTGAGAGTTGGGCACTATGAAGGGGATTGAAGGGGGGAGTTCTACTCCCTCCTACAGTCATGCAATCTCCAATCGTTTCAAGAAGCCCGTGGAAGTGGAAACAGGATGTACAGAAAGAGGAAAATAGGAAAACATCAGAGTATAGAAGATGGCAGAAATGCAGGAGGAAGTCAGATGAGAGAGACGTGCAGAAGGAAACAGTCAGAAAGTGGACCCCAGAAATAGGACAGGACCTTGTAAACCAAGGGGTGCCATCACACCCCGAGTGGTGTTAAGTGACCCAACGATACAGGCACACAGGGAGAACATGGCAAGCTATGCAATGATATGAAAAATCATGGGGGTATGGCCAATGGAGAAGGCCCTTCATGTTTGGATAAAGAACCATTGGAAACCCAAGGGAGATATTTATCTGCACCTTGGATCAAAGGGTTTCTTCACGGTTTTGTTTGCAAACATAGAAGACAAGGATAGAATGTTTGAAGGAGGTCCTTACTTCTATGCGGCTGCAGGTCTATATATGCGACCTTTGATGATGAACTTCATCCTGGAGCAGGAGACTTTCACTTCAGTGCTAGTATGGATAAGACTTTATTCCCTACCTCTAGACCATTTCCAACTAGGATTCACCGAGGAGTGGAAGAGGCATGTGAATTTTCTTCAAAAGGACCAGGAAGGCTTATATAAGCAAGAGGAAATCATCTAGAAACATAAATCAAGAGTCCAATGGTTGAAGGAAGGAGACAGGAACACAAGGTTTTTTCACAAGTCCAATATGGACCATCGGTCTCATAACAGGATTATAAAACTGAAAGATTCATAGGGAATACAACTTAATACCCACTAAGAAATAGAATCTACTATGGTTCAACATTTCCAAGGCATAATAGAGGATCTTCTCATAGATAGATCACATTTCATCAAAGATTTTAGAAAGCACATTCCTAGGCTTGTGACAAAACAAGATAACTTTAATCTTAATAGACCAGTGAATGAACAAGAGGTCAGTGAGGTCATCAAGGACATGCAAAATGGGAAAGCTCCTGGACCGGATGGTTTCAATGTTGATTTCTTCAAAGCGTGTTGAAACATAGTCAAGCAAGATATTTTGGAGGTAGTAGAGGATTCAAGGAAAAACAAAATTGTTTTGAAGGTGCTCAACACCTCTTTCATAGCCTTAATCCCAAAGTAGGAAAATGATATGACTTCAGATAGATTCAGACCCATAGCATTATGTAATGTGGTGTACAAAATTATTTCAAAAATAATTGCAAATAGACTTAAGACCCTTCTTCCAACTCTAGTATCTGAGGAGCAAACTAGATATGTGGAAGGTAGACAAATCCTAAACAATATCATTCAAGCTCGCAAAGTGATTCACTCTTTAAAAAGCAATAAGCAGGCATGCATGATCATGCAACTTGATCTTGAAAAGGCTTATGACAAGCTTAGTTGGGCTTAAATCAGGGAAGTTCTAATAGCTTATGGCTTTGACCATAATTGGATTAGATGGGTAATGGCCCTCGTTACCACCTCAAGCTTTGCAATACTACTAAATGGCTCAACATCCAAAACATTCAAGCCTACAATAAGCCTTAGACAAGGAGATATTCTATCACCCTTTCTCTTTATTCTCATGATGGAAGGGCTGGGAAATGCTATCAAAGCTGCAAAAGAAGAAGGAAAAATTCAAGGGCTCAAAATCACCATGAATGGGTATGCTTTGACCCATCAACAATTTATGATGACACCATGTTGTAGGGTACACCCAAGGTTAAGGAAGAGATGGCTTTCAAACAAATTCTGAAAGACTTTGCTATGGCGGAAAGCACCGAGGTAAGCCTTACCAAATCAAAGATTTTCTTTTTTAATATTGATATTTCCATACAGAGAAACCTTACCAGAATTCTAGGTTTTCAAAGAGAAATTCTACCCTCCAAATATCTAGGCATTCCTCTAACAGACAAACCTCTAAGAAAGACAGTTTGGGAGCCTATTATTAATAGACTTAGAACACAATTCAGAAATGGTAAAACAGACCTTTGAATTTGGCAGGAAGATTAGTGCTTACCAAAGCCATCCTACAAATTGTTCCTATTTTCATGTTATCAGCATTCCCAACTCTTAAAGAAGCTAGGCAATTCATTAGAAATATTCAAAGAGATTTTCTTTGGGGTAAATGAGAAGAGAAAAACAAATGGGGTCTCCTAGCCTAGGAAAAAATATGTAAACCTAAGGCACATGGAAGTTTGGGACTTGATGACCTTGAAATCCTAAAAAATGTTTTGGGGGGGGGATTATGGTGGAGATGGTTAAAGGAATCAGATGCCCCTTGGGCCAAGGTTTGGAAACAGAAGTATGCAAACAATTGGCACAAAAAGGAGCACATCAGAATGATTGGAATAATCAAAGGATCCCACATCTAGAATAAAGCTTAGGGGAACAGATCTATTGTCCAAAAACATAGCTTTTGGGAAATCAAAAATGGAGGCCTTGTTTGGTTTTGGGAAGATAATTGGCAACATGAACCACAACTGCTTAGAGATGAGTTTGACAATCTTAAGAAGGATATGGATGACAAAGGGTAAATGATTTCTGGGAGCAGGACAGAAATGAAGGAAAATGGAGGGTATGGAGGAATCTGATTAATAGTGAGAACTCTCCATTGAAGACCCAAGCAGAGGCTCTAACAACTATCTTAGAATAGAGAAAGATTCTAATCTCAACATCTTCAGAACAACTGAGATGGGGAAAAAACAATGAATGGAGCTTTAACCTCAAAGAGGCCAAACGTATAGCCCTTGGACTGGACTTTACAAACCCTGATACATCTTGGAAGGACTTATGGAAGAATCAAATTTGGATGAAAATCAAATTGTTCATGTGGTTGGTGTAGCAAAAACATTTCTTATTTGGGAAAACCTATAGAAGAGAGGGGTTATTGGTCCATTAAGATGCCAGCCATGCTATTTACAAGAAGAAACTATGGAACACCTTCTCAATCTGTGCCCGTTTACTTCGACTTTGTGGGATTGGGTAGCTTCCATCTTTAGACATTTTGACAAGGAGAAGGGAAACATCAAGAGCACGTTGAGGAACTGGAGGAGTAATTTCTCTACTAAATAAATAATCAACAAAGTGTGAGAGCTGGTTCCTGGTTTTCTAATTTGGGATGTATGGAAAGAACGAAACAATAAAATCTTCAAGAGAAAGAGTGGTTCTGCCCAAAGCATCAGGGATCAAATTATAAGATAGCTCAAGGAGACTGTTGGAAGCCTTATAAAAAACCCCTGAGAATCAACCTCATGAACAAGACAGGAAGATTATGCTTTAGTTGGGCCTTCAGGGGTTCTTCCCCCAGTGAGTAACCAAGAGTGTAATTCATATATCATCTTATAAGGTTCTTTGGCAACCCCCCTTAGTTTTATGAACCGCAATATAGACGAGGCCTCTAAGGGAAACCCTGGCATTCCTAAATATGGAGGAGTAATAAGAGATGACAAGGGTTTAACAAAGGTCATCTTTCACAATCATCTGGGTAAAGCCACTAATAATATGGCAAAGCTAATGGCCCTGGAGCAATGCCTAGAAATCCTAAAGGACTCAAACTTACATAATACCATTATTGAAGCTGATTCTGAACTAATAATCAACTTAGTTAAGAAAATTTGCAATGGTACAATGCTAGACAAAGTTTCGAAACACTGGAGATTACTGCAATTTTATTAGCTTATTCAATCTCACCTGCGCACCATGAGGACCCTTAGTTTCACTCATGTGCGAAGAACAACCAACAAGGTAGCGAACATTATGGCTAATGAAGGCATGCTATGTACCAAAAATAACAGTATATATGAATGGTCAGAAGTTCCTCAAGGTCAATGCCCTCACAGGAAACTTTAGACAGGGAGAGCTGCTTGAACAGAGGAAATAATCAGTATGATATATAAGCAAAGTGTGCAAAAGCAGGAGGTCAAGAGCAAATCTAGGGGTCGGAAATAGATTCAAAAATCTTTAGTTATAAGTTTCTCGGGCCGGAAACTTATTACAGATCAATCCTCAAGGAAAACTTTAATGGATGCCTTCTTGTTTGGTGCCGAGATCCTCTTTAAAGAGTGGGAAAGTCAACATAATCATGGAAATCTAGTGCATTTCGCGTGGCAAGATGCTCACAGGTTAACCTTCTTATCGGTTGCGAAAAACGATTGGAATGGTCTCTATAAGGGCTTTGGATCTGCAGTGGGTGTTAACATCCATGCTAATTGCAAGCTCTGTAAGGATTCATCCACATCTAGTGGATTTCAGGCGGAGAACTAGCTCAAATGTTATTTCCAAGATTAGACAAGATACGAATTTAGAGAGGGTTTTGAAAGCATTTCAGGTCCATTTTGTTGGTTGAGCTCCCAATTTCACCCCTCAACTGTTAGATCTTTGAAATTAGATCTTACGGTCGTCGACGGTTTGTTTTGCATCGTGCGCCCTAGGCCTAGTTTTCGAGACTTTGTTGCGACTTCTTAGGTTAGGTGGGGTCTATTTCTCTTGTGGGCCTTAGTGTCATTTATTGTAATGTATAGTTGTAACTTTTTAGTGAGTGATAAAGAAGGAAATACTCTTTATTCAGTAAAAAAAACTTATATTCATCTCTAAATCGAATAAAGTCAACATGGTTAAATATTTACCCTTAAAATTGGAGAGGATTTACCCAAGCCCTTGCATAGGATATTTGATCAAAGGCACATAATCACTTACACAATAGAGAGTATAAATTAGGGAAAAATCCTTAAATTAAATGAACGTTGAAAACGAGTGGAGGAGAAGGGAAGTTTCTATGTAATATTACCACATTGGAGTGCATCTTCAAGTCTTACTACAAGAATATCCACTTCCAATGTAAATTCAAGGATATAGAGCTTATAACTTAACAAAGTTGTAAACTAGTTGGAAGTTATTAGGAAAAATGAATAAAATTCATAAAACCAAAGAACAAATCTCAAACTTGCAAGTATAAACGAACTTTTACTCGGAAAAAATACTAAATCCCATAATGTGTCAACCTATTAAAACCATGGAGCTAAATGTCCACCACCTGATGGTAACCATGGAGGTGTTGCAAGGTCAAGCTATGCTCTATAGGCTACAACTAAAATTAAAAATGAGAAAATGAACCATAGGAACAATTTTTGTTCTTTGGAAAAATCTAAAGAAATTTCCACCATTAGATCTAAATATTTAATGTGGACCTTTGATAGTGCACAAGTTAGGCCAACTATGCAATGTCCAATGGACCCTCATCGTGTGGCCTATGAAGCACATAGGCTTGCGTAAAATGTGGGCCACTATGCAATACCATATATCCCATATGGTTAACATGAATTCCTTTGCCAAAGGTTTATAATGATGAACATGTTTGATATTACTATGAATTGATAGCTAATATATTTGCATGCCAAAGTTTAGAATAGTAAAAGGTTGGACATTATAATGTATGGATAGTTAACAAATAGTATGAATATTATAAATACAACGAGACTTATCATGACTTCAACTATCAATATCAATATTATTCGAATCTATCATAACTCAATTGTCAAACCAGTAGCTAGGGAAATCATCTCTTGCTGGTAAATGAATGGTGACTCATCACTGTTATTCAAGGAAAACCATGCCACTTGTTGTTCATTCATCGGTATTCAATGAAAACTGTGCCCCTTGTGTGAAACTCACGGGTAGGAAAACCTATCATAAATCAATTGTCAAACTAGCTACGAAAATCATCTCTAGCTTGTAAATGCACGCTGGCTCATCACCGTTATTCAAGGAAAACCACACCACCTCTAGTCCGTTCACCATTATTCAAGGAAAACCACACCCCTTGTGGTTCGTAAGTGGGCAGGCTTTCACTCCTGTTAGATTGTCTGGGTCTTCAGCCGTTAACCTGTTTCCTTATATCTTAGGAAGACAAGCTCTATCATCTCTTTTTGGTAAATGAACGCTGACTCATCACTATTATTCAAGGAAAACCACACCACTTGTTGTTCGTTCACCGTTATTCAATGAAAAGCACGCCACTTGTGTGAAATTCATTGGTGGGAAAACTTATCATAACACAATTTTCAAACCAGCTACGGAAATCATCTCTAGCTGGTAAATGCACGTTGGCTCATCATTGTTATTCAAGGCAAACCACACCATTTGTGGTTCGTTCACCATTATTCAAGGAAAACCATGCCACTTATGGTCCGTAAGCTAGTAGGATTTCACTCCTGTTAGATGCCTCTGGGTCTTGGGCCGTTAACATGTTTCCTTACATCTTAGGAAGTCAAGATCTTCACATACTTCATGCTCTCTTTGGTTATTATAATATCAATATTATGATATTGATTTTCATGTTTTTATTATATTTTAAATAAATATTAAAGACACTATTGGACATTCTAATTTGTTTTTTCTTATAGTTTAATTTAATGATTGGGGCTTGCAAAGAATAAAATGTCTCATCAATTTGTTTTTGGGGTAAATTAACTATCAGATGGTTTTGTCTTTTATGCAGAAATTAGATTATATAACCTTTTTGCTAAATTAATGTTTTTGATAAAAACACTATGAATATAAAAATGGATTCACTATTGGGCTTGGGCTTGGACTTGGAGTAAATTAAGTTTTAGATGTTTTTTGTCTTTTATGTATAAATTAGATTATATAACTTTTTTGGTAAATTAATATTTTTGCTAAAACCATTATGAATATAAAAATAGATTCACTATTAGGTTTGCACTCTTACTCTAAAATATTTTTGTTTGATTAAAAGCTTATTTTCTTCTAACCTGAGAAAATAAGTTAACATCATAAAACTCATAAACACATGACAAGAGTGAAAAGCCTATCCCACACCAACTATTACAGATTCCATGTGAATCAACCTAGATAACCACTAGTGATAAGTATCTCCATTATTAACCCCACAACTAAGATAGAAAAATATTCATGTAAACTCCCCCTGGAGCTTTCCGAGATATCAATACTGAAATAGTAGGTCACCGTATTTTACAATTATTGAATAGGCCACGCTGAAAATCTACATAGACGTGCAGGATTGGGAGATCGAATGACTCAGCTTTTCACGTATGTCTGCATTCATGAAGTTGACAAATTTTTTTGGTGAGTAACCAAACTTTCGGTGACATCTCAGCTTGGAATATGACATTCTATAAAATGCCTTTTTGGGAGAACATATTTGACAGGGTCTAATAAATTGATCACGTGATAAGGATAAACAAGATTAAAGCGATGTTTGTGGGTATCAGTAATCTGCCATAATTTTTAATAAATAATTAATATGATTTATTACTCCATATTATAATAATAAATTCCTTAGGATAACTAAATTGTAATTTTGATTTGGAGGTGAGATTTAAAATTTAAGTCCATTAAATAATTATTCATGCATTAAGTCAAAATGCATAAAATTTCCAATTCAACGAATTATGTAGGCCCCTACCTGTTTATGTTATTCCATTTAATTGTACACATCATTAATAACACATTTAAAAAAACCATTAATAAGTTA
The DNA here is from genome assembly GCA_000404065.3 of Pinus taeda. Classification (NCBI taxonomy): domain Eukaryota; kingdom Viridiplantae; phylum Streptophyta; class Pinopsida; order Pinales; family Pinaceae; genus Pinus; species Pinus taeda. The sequence continues at coordinate 125,930 of APFE030982987.1, forward strand.
TCATTATATTTTATTTTAGAAAATTTAACCATCTACTGAAACTACCACTCTCTACTTTGATAAAGTGAAATTTCCCTTAACATCCCACTTGAAAATTGACTTGGAAAATCAATATGCTTTAGTAGTCTATCATTTCAAACTACTCCAAGCCTTTAAAAATAAGATTACCCATGATTAAGTAGGTCTTATAGATATATCTTGATATATGTAATTCACAAATTTTCGCTGCAAAGTAAGTTATTTTTGTTTTCTTGTTGGGTTATAATACTTGTTTCACCATTATCTCAGATCTACATATCTGCTCACACTAGATTTTATCTTCACTTGCATTCATGGTTGTCTCTCACTTTTTTTTTTAAAATCACCTTTTCTCTTTTTTAATGAAACTAATGTATCCAGGTCACAATGTGTTTGATTTGCAATCATCACTTTTTTCTACCAACAATTATGTGGCTATAATACTACTTATTACTTAAAAAAAGAGAAATAAACTAATAAAAGGCATAAACAATTATAAGCACACACAAATCAAATTTCAATTTCAAAACTTTGGGATAACTACCAATAATTGATCTACTATTTCCCAGGGCTTGAAATCGTTTATTGCATTCACTTACAACATAGCCACTATGCCCAAAATTCTATTGTTTTCAATCAATCAATAATCTCTAAAACTTTAATATCATTACCAAATCTATGTGTTTGAAAATCTAGTAACTTTATTTTTTCTAAAATAATATTAGATTTAATACTTTTAGAGATTTTTTGATTCATAATGTTAAGAGAATTGATTTGTTGTACATTTAAATAATAATTTTTTTTTGTCAGCTAAAGAAGGACCTTTGTTTTTCTATTTAACCATGTTGAAAAAAATACAACCGTTTGGTGGCCTCAAACTGCCTAGAAGGGAAACCGGGTCTGTTGGCCACCTTAAGTCTTTATAAGCCTACCAGTAGCCAAAGAGATAAAGTCTGCATATACATGCCAAGTAAAATTCACTACCAAAATTACTAAACTGGTTCTATCGACATTCGCCACTAAAACAAGAAGGAGAGCTTGCTCTCAGAGAACTAACCAGAAAAAACATTGGAACAACTAAAAGGATTAATCTACCATAATTTCAGGTTGAGTATCTTCGTCTTTTGTCACTGGAGCTAGCTTCTTTAGTTGTTGTTGGATTTCCTCCATCTCACTGTCCTACATGAGCATAGTGATCTGGAGATTTTTCATTTCGCACCTTAAATTTGGTATGCCTTGAGCCATCTTTGCCATTTTCACTGCAACCTGCTCCATTGCCTTTGCCAGTAATTGTTTCAACACCCAATATACATGTAAAGCTTTCTTATATAAAGTCAAGCGTCCCCTGGTATTTCCCGGGTTAGGGATGAGGTTGCCCTAGTCTTCCATCTCTGGTTCTGAGTCTTCCTACAATGCATTTGTTTCTAATTCTTGAATAATCCCGTGGATATCGTTGTCTGTTTTTTTGTTGTAGGCTTTTTCTACTTCCTGCACCATATGTTTCATAGTTTTCTGACCTCATCTCTGGCATACTGGCGAAGGGGTTCTAAAATCTTGTCTGTCGGGTTGTCGAGCTCTCCCTCTGCCTTTGCACCCTCTTCCGCGACCTGGGTGACCTGGTTTATTACTGGTAGTTGCCTGACTCCCCTGCTCAACCTCGAAAGATGCGTTCCCTGTGAATTCCTCCCTTCCGGGCTCCTTGCCTTGCTTGTCCAAATTCGTTTCCTCCCCTTGCTACTCTTTCTCTGACAATTTAACCTTCCCCACCCCTCCTTTCTTGGAATGAAATTGGTCTTTATGCTCAAGGGTCTCTTCCTCCCAAGCCATCTGATTCTCTATCTCCGGCTGTCTCTGGTCAGTATCTAACTATGGTCCTTGCCTGCCTTTTTCCTGACCTGTTTGGCTTCCTGCCTTGCTAACTTCGACTCCAGACTTTCTCATTCTCCCTATCGTTGTCTTCTGCCTGGTGGTGACGAGGGATAATTCCACATCCCTTTTCCTTCAATCACCTTCTGTAGCGGCTACCCCTCTTCCTTTCTCCTTAAATTTTCTGGAGATTGCACTGAAAGCGATGGATGGTTTTACGAATAGATACCCCTTTTTTAGACGTGTTGCAGAGAATATCGGCCAACTCTAGCAACCTTTGTCTCCTTCCTTAGCATCATACTATCTTCGACTCTACCCTTGCCTGTTCTTATTACTATTCTTCCACCTACCCAACCTCCCATCTTTCGCTCGTCGCTATTCCTTCTTCCTTCTTCCTCCACTACTCCGTCGTCTTTGCACCTCAGGTTTCTACCTTGCCTGTCGACTGTCTCAACGTCCTGTGGGATAATTATACTGAGTGGTGGCCTGCATTGCCACCTTCCCCCTTTCATCATATTCCCACACATCACCAGCTCGTCCACCCCAATCGGGGGCATTTAAATAATAATTTTATATGGTATTTCTATTTCTATTTTTCTTTATTTTTTAATTTTAATTTTATTATTTTATGTTTCTGCTCTTTGATTTAATTAAAATTTTGACTGCTTCAATGTTTTTTTTGTGGGTTTCTAACATTTCATCATACTTATTATTAATTAATTTTATTTTTTTATCAAGTGATTTGTTTCTTTTCCTTTTAACTAATTAATTCTAATAATATATTTCAATTTTGATTAATGTCATTCAGATTAATCACATAGTAAATTGCAACATTGATGTGATTAATCCGAAAACATCCTCAAATGAGTATAGATCACAAAAATATAAAAATCAAGCAATATATTTCTATTTTATTTTCATATATTCTTTTTTATAAAAAATTATATTTGCAATATTGAATAATTTAATTATTTTTATTATTTAATATGTTATTATAATTTTTTTAACTAATTGATGTTGAAATTCTAAAATTTCAATAAATTATTATTTTAGTATTTTTTAGCATCACCACATTATTTATTTATTGTTAGATAAAGTACTCCATCTATATCCTAATATGTCATAATGATCAGCGACACTTGAGGGTTTGAAACGTTGACCCCAAAAATATTATTATGATTAATCTCGAAAGAGTCATTTACTCTTCTATTTTCTTTGGATTACTCATATCATTCCACTTAATCATATTTATTCTGTACCATTTGTTCTTGCCTACTTATAAAACATAGTAGCACATAGTTATATACCTATCAATAAATGTCAACCACATTTATGATAAATATATGGTAAAAAATTAATATAATACAAATATTAATTAATAAACAATTATAATAAATTGAATTTTAATGTTATTATAATAATATATATAATATATATATATATATATATATAATAGATATATATATATATATATATATTTGGTAAAGACTAATTCTATTAACTGAAAATCAAAATAATGTTACAAAGGGGTTGAAGCCTCGGGCAAGAACAATCGAAAGCATACAAAGCAACAAAACTATCCCAGGTAAGGGAGAACGAGTTACAGTGATCAAGGAACCAGACATAGGAACCACAATTTAACAAAAAGATCATGAGGAAGAGATGGTATAACCACCTATGAAGAAGACGAGACCAGAAATAAGAGACAGAGACGCTGGCCAAAACCAAAAAAGAGGTATATACTGCCACTCACCAGGAAGAAGAACGAAACTGCTAGGCATAGAGGCAGAACAAGAGCTGCGTCCACAACCAAATGAACTTGATCATACGAGCCATCAGAAAAGATCGGGAAGGTTTGTAAGGGCCCAGGTGGCCTCATATCGTCACGTTCTCATTCGAAGGCTCCTCCACCACCGGACACACATTTCCATCCCACATTTCATCATTTCCTGCCATGTTACCCGCATCACTGCCGCCTGGATGAATCGACGAGGGATGTGTGTCACTGGAATTGCCTTCCTTGAGCATCGAGACAAAGGCTCCATGAGAGCAGCTACCTGGTGGTTGATTGTTGCTGGGAGCACCACCCTTGTCATGCAGCTCACCATTCCTTTTCTCCTGGCTTTCACCAGCCAAAATCTTCTCACTACTCTGGTTGCCCGTCTCTCTGAGACCATCCTGAGAAGGCTCAGACGTCAAGCGCACCGAAGTCTGAGGTAGAACCTCTTCTTTAGATAAGATAATAGTAATATTGGCCGTGATAACAGGCCTATTAAGATTGCTCTGAAACTTGAAGTGAGTATTCTGAAAAGCATTGTGTGGAATCGGCCTGCGGGAAGGGCTGAGAGGAGGCAAATTCACCGGAGAAGAGGGAAGAGTAGTAGGAGGCAGGGGAATATCCACAGAACAAATAGACTGTGAATGCCCACGGCCATCACGACTTCCCCCAAAGCGACTTCTCATGCAATGACGTACCATGATGACGCAATGGAAGGGAAGCACATCAATAACGGAAGCAATGGCGTGGAAACAATACAGCACAACGGGAAACTTCTTCAAACTCAAAGAACAGGGCTAAGAGTGAAAGGAGGGAAGCACAATTCTAATGGCAAGAGCAACCGAGAGCGAACCTCTGTTAGCCGAAACCAGAAAAGGCCTGAGACAAGAAGCCGGAATGCAAACAATGGGAAGGAGAGCCAGATCGCCATGATAATATGAGCAAGAGCCTCGCCTTGTATGGAGTGAGCAGTTAATACTAATTTCAAGCCAAATCTCCCTCGTGTAGGGTGAACTTGCTTGAGCCAGATACTCTCATGTATAAATGTGGTGGTCTGCAGCTCTGCAGCTTACAGTGCCAAACGCTTCCACCCTTCATTAAAATCATCAATTATCATTTCATTCACCAGCATCCAAGTTTAATAATAATTAATTTTATCATGATATGTGAATATTAATTAATATATAATTATAATATGACCCTGTTATTAGTTTCATAATTCATAAACTTTACTCTCGCCAAACATGTTCGCTTGAAAACCTAACAAAATTTAGTTTTTCTAAATCGAATTTAGCGTAACACTTCTATTTGATCTAGACTACTCATATCATTCCACTTAATCGTGATTGTTCTATACCATCTGTGCTGGTATAGAACATACAAAAGGCAAGAATGATATATTTAGATATACACGTCCGTCTACGCTAGGGTTGTTACTATTGCCCAAAGTTACTTCTAACCTATAATTTTATTTTAATTTATCAGACGACCGTTTTCGTATACCGACATCAGTAGTGGTTACGCTTCTTTGATTGGTTTGACTCAGGGTTTATTAATAGGAGGAGCATTAGTACAATAAAATCTCAAAATTCATGGAACTGGTTAAATCTGTCTTTATATTAAAAGGAGACCATTTAGACAATGAAAGAATAAGATCTCATAAAAAAAATTCATGTAAAATTTAAACAATAAAGTAATAAGATCTCATCAGAAATTCAAAATGCAGAAATCTTGTAACCAATTTTTCCGTTAAAAAACCAAAAAAAAATGCCTTCTTAAACTACGCTCCATGAAAACAATGAAGCTTGCTTTTAAGTTAACTACTATTCAGAACCACGAATTGGAATTGTTATAATCTAACAATGACATATTAAGTGAACTACTAATCAGAATTACAAATTGGCATTGTTATAATCTAACAGTGACATATTCTTGCTATTGATGATAATGAAGTTGTGAATTTCTTTTCGCTGTAAGAGTTGCACAATTGATGTGGGAGGCTGCTAAACAATTCCATGTGAAAGCTCTGTATTGTATCCCAATATACAGTTGAACGGGATCGTTAACCAACAGTCCTACCACTTTCTCGTCACGGTAAGCTCTACGCCTTCTGGATTTCTTTTAAATGATTAAACTAAAATACTTTGTTATTCTCTTTAAAGGCTTCAACTAAAACATTGTAGGAACTGGGTTATTGAAGGGTATTTATTTGGATATTTGTTTTGACTGTCACAAAACACAGACGACGACGACAAATTGATTGTAAAGGCTTTGTGGGCTTTGCGTACTAGGAGGGAAACTAGTTGATTCCCTATCGCGGGAGATTGTACGATACCATCATCTTATTTTTGTTCATTTTTTAAACGAGGCATAACATTAATTTTGAGCATCTTAAGATGTCTAAACTTTCATGTATATAAATTAAAGATTAAATGGATCGTACATATTTATAAGGTAAATTTTTATTTTTCCTTGTGTGTGACTTATGGGCATTTGTGGTAGATTTTGGGCACTTGTGGTCTATGGCTAATAGCTAGGCCTAACCTCAAGGGGTTAGATTTTTTATTTTTTCTAAAGTTTGGTTTATGGAAACTTGTGGTTTGCGGTCAATAGCTAGGTCTAACCGCAAGGGCTCTTGAAAGATAGGCCTAACCCCAAGGGCTCTCGAAAGGCTAGGCCTAACCGCAAGGGCTGGAGAATTGATCCCTCTCTAGGAGGCACTTATTTGACCAATTGAGCTAACCCTTAGGGCTTAAATAGATTTTATATTATAAAGATAAAA